>CM073778.1:66903651-66996760 GCA_037158775.1 Hetaerina titia | reverse complement strand
GTAGGTGTGAATAGAGAATCTGACTTTTCTATCATAACAGAAGTTAAAGTGGAAAAATTTATAAGTCAAATAAAGTGAATAAAGCTTTGGAATATAAAATATACATGTAATGAACTAAGTAAAATGGAAAAAAGGTTTCCCATCTCCACATATATCGAAGTGGACAAAATCAACAATTCATATTTAAGAGAAACAAAGTTTTGAAAGAGAAACTATACCTATCTGCCTTTATGAAAAATGGAAAGAAAGGCTTCGTAGTATGTAAAAGGAAGAAGTTAGCCAAATTACTTAATTAGACTAATATAAATCCCAATTTAAGCACCATACAGTGATTATTTAACACTAGAGCCTCGTGCTAGTCTAAATAAAACATTTAATTTTACATTAAAAAATAAAGGAATCGCTATAGAAAATAGAAGTAATGAGAGCGATGACAGAATTTTGCGCAGCATAGGATGTCCCAGTTTGGTGCGCGGATTTTAAGAAGTCTTTTTTCGGAATAGGACTTAGTATTTCAGAATATTGCAGTCAAAGGCTGTGATCCGAAACGTTTCGATTAATCGCGGTGGTCATTGTACTTCTATACTTTTCATGTCCTCGGGGGCCATGAGCTATATGTCCATGTGGCAGTGGATTTTCCCCTTCTTACCTTTCAATTCTAATTTGCACGTTATTGAATAAATGTTTACTAGATTCTAAGGTGCATGTGTATGTTAGTTGATAGTTTTATATATTTGCATGGGTGGGAGTTGAAAAGGCTTTTGCGTGAATGTATACGCCACTGTGGATGTAGATGTGCATAAATATGTTGGCTTTGCATACTGTTGCATTCTCTTTTACGGGTGGTGACCTAACATCCCCCGCCACACGCCCTTGCGGCGGCTTGCATGGTATATTGTAGATGTAGATCTGTTGGAGATTTGAGATGGACAGTGATATGTGCGAAGGGGGGTAAGATAGGATTTCCCGACAAAAGCGGGTAATCCTTACCTCTATTCCTGGTTTTTTCTTATTATCTGAGGTAATATCCTGAGTGAATGGGGGTAAAAATGAAACTAGGCAGGGAGCTTATCACTTCATTTATAGTTTTGAATGATAAAGGTTTGAGTAGCAAGGTGTCAAAGGGATAACGGCCATTGTTAGCTGCTTTATAGTATGGAAGTAAGAAAAAAGTGTAGGATGAAGATAGATCAAAATAAAATGGAAGGAATGAGATTCTTAGATTTCAGGAGGCGTTGTTGGCCATTAAATCTGATGGACATAAATCATGGCAGGTGAGACCGAACTTATTTTTCTTTTAATAGTAGTCCACCAGCTTAGGGGAGGTTTATGATGGACTCTGAGACCATTCAATACAGTACTCCGGCATCCTAACTAGCGTAAAAAAATCGTTGAATCTTACAATACATATTAAAATAGCTCATTTTTTAACGATACATATTATTCGTAAATCTCCCTTAATTCCATCCAAAATGCCTTTCCTTTTCCTCTCTATGCCTTGCTTTCCAAATATTCCACCTTATATTACCGTCCTCAGCAGTCCATTGACTCTCAGCATCACCGGCATCCAGTTGACCTGCCTTCTTTGAATTTCTTCCAAAAATCTTTTATCTTCCCTTCCATGACTAGAATTGTATCGTTATTTTTTCTTTCCGCCCATTTTATTTTTTTTCATTGTCCTCCACACTCGCATCTCAAAGGCCCCAAAACACACTTATCGTCCAGTCTCTACGATCAAGTCTCTGAATCGTGTAAAATTATGTTCCATATAAAAAGTTTTCTCCAATATTTACTTCGCGTCTTTATTTAAGGTGTCTGTTACCAACTTCCGCCTGTGTAAACGCTTGTTTCCTGACGTAATTATTGTTTTAATGTCCCTTCTATTCTGCCGACCCTCATCCAAAACACTTCCTATATAGGTAAGTTGTTCTTAATGGTCTCTTTTGCGTCACCCAACTTTAATGTTTACCTAGACCTTCCTGTCTCATTACCTTCGTTTTCTTTAAGTTGATTCTCATCCCGTATCTATCGCACTGATTCTGTAATGCACGCAATAATGGCAAATTTTTCCCTTTTGCCTTGATTAGGGCTAAATTTGCTAAATAGCGCTTCATCACCCGTAAATCTAGTCACGATGTTGCTTAGACGAAGATACAAGCAATAATTAGAAAAAAATGCTGTTTTATAATCGGATACTCTGTTGAAAGATTCCAGAATAATTTCGTAAATGATATGAAGATTTTCGTTTTTTGGAGAAGAAGGAGTATTGATTTAAGTATTTTATGAAAAGTGTACTTGGAGGCAAATACGTTGTACAGGAAAGCCAAACGACGGAGTGTAACATAAGATTGGGTAGTGGTAGAAGCTGTCTGAAAAAAATGAAGCTGTACGAGCTACGCTTGAGACTGAAGTAGCAAAGGGCAAAAGGTGTTCATGTATGATAGAAGTGCTTAAGGAATTTAAAAATGTGGGTAATAATTTAAAGAACATCCACAATCCAACATTATTATTGGTTAAAAGCGAGCATTTGTAACAGTTAGGTAGCAAAACAATGAATTATCACCAACGTAATATACTACGTTGCCACGAGTATTCGCACTTCTAAAAGACATCTACAGGGTCTGTGCCAAAAATAAGTTGGATAACACCACTTAAAAGCTTCGACGGGAACCTCGCCCAGGGACCTCGTCACAGCCTCTTTGACGTTACCCAACTTTCCAAAATGGTTGTCTTTCAAGAATTTTTATATTCTTGGTAACAATTAAAACGCAGGCGGTACGGTATCGGGGCTGAAGGGCGAATGGAGCAGCGTTACCACCTTGTGCTTCGTCAGGTACTCGGGGGAGGCGGTGTGGGTCGACGTGTTATCGTCGTGCAGCCTCAAGTTGGCAAAGATCTCTTCCTGACTCGTTGAACTCTTCTCCGCAGCCTTTCGAGGTCTACCGTGTACGTAAAACTTACTGTTCATCGTCTGTCCCAAACGAAGAGACAAACTAATGGTGGATAAGGCCTTTGAGTCGAATAAAATGGCATAAGAAAAGTACATCATATTTGAGACCGACCGTGCATTATTTTTTCGTATCGATTCTAAGATTTTTATTAGTGTCTGAAGGGAATTTTGGATAACGGAAACTTTCTCTTGTAAAATCTATTTCATGGACAAAATTGACAGATGCAAGGTGAGGAATTGGCTGCAGATGGCCGCCTAATTTTCGACACCATAATTTTTCTGGGAAAAGCAAGGAGCACGCCTCTCCTCATACTGCTTCTAGCACCATGAGATTGGTGGCTTAATGAGTGCGGTTTGGCGGCACAATAGCTTTTATTTATTTTATCAAGTAATAGGCTTGGGGTGTGAGGTTTGACTGAGGCGTAATCCACTCTGAGCGAATTAGTGAACAGTTTTAGTCGAAGACATCGTGAGGAAAACAGACGGAGGACAAGTTTTGCTATGGTGTCAAAAATATTATAGGAATATTGTGTTATTAGGGAATATTTGTGCCCCTCCCCATATCCCCTGTGGACCGGCCACCATTCCATTCACTTACCCTCTCTCGCTACCACACGCTTCTGTTCCCCCTGATGCTCTGACCGATGCGCGGCAGTATTCTTAAGCAGTCTTCCCTCAGCCGAAACTTTTAAAACTTTTCATCCCGCGCTGCGCTTTCCTGCCCAACTTTTCCGTTCCCTCCTTCGTCCTCCGTCATCGCCTTCTATCTATAGGCGTAACTCCGTCCGTGGGATGGCAATGGGGAAAGACTTACGGCCACGAATTTCATTGCTCTCTCCAATATTCTTTTGCTCCATATTCTTTCGCCTCCCTCCCCCTTATTCCAACCCTTCTCACACCACATGCCCCACTCCCTGGGTTCTCCTCTCTGCCTCCTCCCACCCCCCTCAGAGACCTCTCTCTCTCTCTGTCTGCCCAAACACATCCTCTTCGTCTCAAGTCAACCCCTTTCCATCACTCCAACCACTCACCCCACCAGTATCCTCCTCCTTCAGGAGGATTCGTATTTTCCCTGACGTTGTGGTTTCCAGAGTTAGGAAAACATGGCTGGATTTATTTGGAAGAGGGCGTGATTTAGGAGGGCGTGGTGGTGATGGTGCGGTGTTTTGGGAAGTTGGCGTGGAGTCTTGGTTTCGGGAAGATAGGGGCGAGGATAAAATGGAGTTCGGATGTCCAAGCATATCGAGAAGGTGGGAGAGCGCAGAGGAGTGGGAGGGAAACCTGTGGCCAGACGTTTAATCGGGATGGGTGAAAGAATCGGAGGCTTTGTTTCTTTAAAGGGTGGACGGATGGATGGGTGTGATACGGGCACGGAATTCCCGCCAATTTTTTTGATAGTGGTGAATGCGACGAAGAAGCGGGAAATTTTGTGGGTGAATTTATTTAGAAAATAATATGTCATAATTCACTTAAGGGAGAGGTACTTAAGTCCAGAGATAGCGCTCGGCTATGGACAGGAGGGGGCATATTTGAAATCCTTTGCCTCCGGTCGCTGAAACCTTTGGCTGGGTAACAAATCTTCATGCGAAGCCGCAGGGGACGCAGCGAAAGAAACTCGTTCCCGTTTCATCGCCCCTAAAAAAGTGAGTTTCACATTCTTGAGGGCTTACTACTAGGTGATCCCTACCCCTAACCTGGCACATTCACCGAGTTTCGAGTTGATTTCTGTGATTTAAACATCTTTTGGGTTCAAAGGTAGGGAAATGCAACAAAAGCCCTAAGAATAGTGCTTTATTAGTTTCTAATTCAAATTTATTTGAGTGCGTAGATTGGTCGATTGGCTTGTTTTATCGGCTTCGGGGCTCACATGGTTGAATCTAAACAATAAACATGAAATAGAAAACAAATGCACGCACTTTTTGGCAATATCTAGTTTTAGTTCAAGAGACTAACTTCAGATTGCCGATATTGCGTCATATTAAATATATCTAGTATCCAGCGTCAACCAACTTCGTAAGTAAATTCTATAACTTTTGAAGGTTTTTTTTTGACGAAAGGATGCTAGTGAGTTCGTTGGGTGAGTGTTAGTCCTTTAAATTCGACCATTTTTTATGATGTATTTAAAAAAATAGCTTCAATAATATGGTATGGGAGTTCTGGATTACAGTTTTTTGCTGGACTAGAATTTTTAGTTTACTTTAGGACTAGGGTTATGAAAATTTAGGCCAATATTAGGATATTTATTTACAAAACAAGAAGACGTCTAGGTTAGTGTGTATTACCTGTGGGGATACGCAAAAAGTAAACATAATTAATTTTCGTTGCTCGGGAAATTTCAGACAATAATCAAAATCGCCTATCTCTGTGGTGGAAATGATAAAAGAGGTATGGGAAGAAATGGAGATAGGAATAAAAGTTGGTAGGGAATTCATAAAATCATTTAGGTTTACCAATGATCAAGTCTTTAGCTTTTAAGCCACCCAAGGCGTTTCACACGTTGCTGAGCAAATTGGATGATGAGTGCGAATAAATGTAAGCAAAACAAAGGTAATACGATTTTCGCGAAAGAGAAAGGTTGAGTACGATATTAAAATTGGAGTTCATGAAATAGCAGTGTTGGATGCCAGATTGTGGTTTGTTAGAAGAGGCGAGGGGATTTTCGTTGCATCGTTGTGTAGCTTGTGCCCATTTAAAACCTACCTTAAACGGTCGATTGCCAATAGCAATAATAATAATCAATATTACGACTAGACCCGAACAATTAGAGAAAATTTTGGGGAAAACCCTGACTTATAGCATCCCTAAACGTTCCAATCGTCTTTTATCACAGCTAATGTCTAAATAAGTTGATGAATGCCGTCTGATAAGACATTTTTGTTGGGCGATCCCCGTAAATGATCAAGAATTTCACAAATAAAGGGAGAAGGAAAAAATTATATTTCACCGAAATCATTGCACAATGACTAAACCGCGTCGGTTTAACCCTCGAGAGGTAAAATCCAACCATTAAACGCCTTCCCATACCACCCTCACATCCCTACCCCCGATCCCTTGAATGCGATTCCGAATGAGGGACTCGAGTCGCACGCACTAGCGAGTAACATCGCGATCTCTCTCGTGGAAGGGCCCACCAACACCACCACTTTCTGCTGCCGCGGGAGTTAAGAGATTCAGCACCCCGTCACCTCACTCGACCGGGTGCTGAATCTCAATCCATCCTCCCCTACCCATCCGCTTCGCGACGCCCCCCCCCACTCCAACGTTATCCCGGGCGTTTCGTCGTTAATGCAGAAAAGAAAGGTAAAGAGAGTGTGGGAGGTGGTGGGGAGGAAAAGGGGATGCGGGGGAGGAGGGAATGGGATTGCGTGGAGGAAAGGGGCGTGGCAGAGCGTACTTGATTCAAGCACGGGGAGGGTGGGGGAAGGGGGTGGGAGGTAGGAGGGGAGCAGGGAAGGGGCAGGTGGGTAGGTATATTCATTCGTGTGGGCGGGGCGAACGTTCCGTTTGATATCCTTATCTCCGCCATTACAGTCGCCTAAAAGGCTATCTCTTTCGCTCTCCCCTCCCATCCATCCCCCCCACCCCACTCCCCTGCACTTGACAATGACGTCTCCCCAGTTGTCCCGTCCGGCGAGAGGAGGGGGGGAAGGGGATGGGGACGTGGAAAGAGAGGTGGCGAGGAACAACCCTAATCCTTTTGAGAAGATATTTATCTCGAAACAATTTTATTGCTCCCGGGTATCATTCACTCCTCTCCCATCGTCCCGCAATGACTCTCTTACCCGGCTTGCCCGGTTGAGGTGGTTGGATCTCTCGGCCGCGATGTTATGCATTAGACCGCCCACTAAATGCCGTTCCATACAACTGCAGGTCATGTAAGATTGGGAGATTCATCTCGGTTATAGAGCAGAGGCGCCGCCCAAGGATTGATTCATTAAATGGAAGGGACGAAAGAGATTTTTTTAAATTCATTAATTTTTCGGCAACGTATAATTTTTAATGATGAATCCGTTGCAGCGTCAACAACTTATCTAACTTTGCTCCTCTCTTCGTCCTACTTCTCCTTCCGCCCGCGTAATGCTTCAGAATTAACAGGATGTGAGCGTGTTCTTGTCAGATTCTGCAAGTTGATCTAAAAAATGACCATAATAACTACTTTGTGGGAAGAGTGCTTACTTCCCCCGACAAATTAAATTGTTTGCCGAAATATTTTATGGGCTTTATCGTATTTGGGGTGAATTAAGGCCTTTGCGCGGACGAAAATTAATAACTCTGTGCGTTTTCATTTAACGTCAGCCCGTGTAACGAGTGCATGTACAGGAAATTAATTGTTCAAAAAAGGAAGTTTTTGGAAGCCATCCGGTCAAATGAATACTTTTAGGGGTAACGATTTGGAAATGCATTTTATCATCGGTGGTTCTAAGTTACGTCCGAAAGAATGATAGGTATGGGTGCTTTACATTTTAAGGACGACTAATGTTATCTACGTGGACTTTTTTCGGATTTATTAAGTTGCGAGTACTCGATATATTGCGTTCTTGTGGATTATGAAGTTATAATCTAATATTTTTAGTTTGAATGAAAGTAATTGAATTGAATGAATGAAAATGAATTTCATCCCAAGGAAAATTGTGTTCACAGCTCTTATGACTGCACAAAAATATTAAGAGCTCTTTTTCTTTCGCTTTCAGGAAAAGATTTTCACTTTTAAACGAACTTTATTCACTATAATGTTCGTTGGACACTCATCTCAAATTTGTTGCATTATTTCTGAAAATCGCTAGGCAGAATCTGTGCCACCAATTCAGGTAAACTTTCTCAGGAATGTCAAATAATAATTGCACAGGAGTCTGGTGCGTTTAAGTTCAACAAGAAATTGGGGTAAGACAATTTTTAATACTTCGATTTTCATATTATAAGTATGGATAAATCGGATCGGATCCTACTAAAATCACTTCTTTTTGTAGATTCGGTCATATATTCCAGTTAAAAATCTGAAACGCTTTGTACAAGTTGATATATACAGTCTTGTGTGTCGAAAATTTAATTTTTCTTTGTTTTCTGATAATTAGGTGAGATTTTCAGAATTATTAATGAAAAGAAGCATAAAGGGAAATGTAAGGTGTCCTCAATAACTGGAGATAGATAGAAAAAAAGCACCGTATTAATTTGGTAATTATTTGAGTGCACATTATTAAAAATTGTAAAATATCTCTTCTAAACGTTCCTCATATTATACTTTGTTGTTTTTAAAAGAATACCTAAAATACTATCCGTTTCACATGGCATTTTTCACTGTGATCGGTAATGAAATGCTGATTTTTAGTGGGATTCATCCGACCACTTTTGTCGTACCGCAGCTGGAATTGAGGACGTAATTGCGTTCTCAGACCGTAACTTGTTTTTATGACGGGTACCTCCCAATATTATTCGTCCCCCATCCTGAGTGATTTGTCCGTATCGAATGTCTGTCCTCGTGAATTTTTATCCAAAAACTCGTTTGTAAATACTTGTCACAGATGCTTTCACGTTTTGAAAAATATTTGTATAAATTGAGCGGCATATCTTAAAGTCATGGCTTTTGTTTCCGTTCGTTTCTTGGGTGGAACTCGTTCGCGTTTGAGAAAGTGGTCAATAACGATGATGTGCCTTCACGTGGTTACAGGACAAGAAAACGTCCGGAGACTTAGCATATGTTCCGAAGACGGGGTTGGGTGACCGCTTCCCGCGATTCCCTTCCCCCGCGACATCAGGATTCAACCTTCCGTTTCCTCAGCCCCGAGATGCCATCCGGCTTCTCCAACCCACTTAACTCATGCATGCATGCATGCCCTCCCACCCGCCCGCAGGTGCGGGGGTGTAGGCGCAGGGACAAGGGGATTCGGCATAGCAAATGAGGGGTGGGAGTTGGTAAGTAGACATAAGGACGGATGGAGGAGGGAGGCTGTGGGCAGATCATGGATGCTTCCTTATAAGGGAGGGGGTTACACGCGGGTTACCAATGGGTTGGTGCGGGGGGAGGGAAGGGGTGTAGTCGGTAGAGTGGTGCACCGGGTGGGAGTTTATGTGTGTTTGATGTGGGAGTATGCATGCTGGGACTTCAGTGGCGTCCCGTAAGTGCGACCTTGTTCACATGATCTGCTCTTGCGTTTTTTCGTTCCACCCGCCTCACACGGGTGGATACCTCCGCCCAGGACTATCTGAGAAGGCAAATCCCAGGGTCACTCTCCGCCATGCTTTCCGGTGCCCTTTCTCCCTTCTCCCCCTCCGTGGGAAGGACCACCATACTAGCGATGGCCCAAGGGGACAGTATTTTAAGGGTAAGCGGAAGAGGGAAGGTGTGTTGTTCGGGAATGGGCTTGTGGTTTGGCGTAAAAGGAGCGTTGGCGGACCAGGAGAGAGGGGTTTCCAAATGCGAAGGATGAAGGGGGGAAGTTGTTCTCGGGGAGCGTAGAAAGTGGTCGCGGTTACCATCGGGCGAAATGGGTTTTGTAGTTTTTATGGGGGGGAAGGGAAGAGGCTTGGCCACCAGGGAGGTCCCTTATGGAATAAAGATTGACAGGAGCGTATTAAGGTGTATGAATTGATATCTACAATAAGGGCCCTTATATGGACGATGTTTTTGTTTGGGTGAATACCTCCTCTCCGGAAAAAAATTCTAGTCAAACTTCACTCCATGAAGATTTGAGAGATCATATTTTCCATTATCTTGTATACAGCAATTTTCATCTTTCCTGATTTTTTATGAAATAATTTTTGCTCTGGAACTCAATAAATGCTATCACTTTCAAAAGATGTAAACTCATTGGCAGAGGCACTGGCGGTGAAATGAGTTTAATCTAACCCCGATGATAATTACAGTCCAAGTTAAGAGTAATATACAAGCAACCTAATGATAACAAATTCAAACTGTTACTAGAACTAATTAATTTCATGTCATAAGGCATTTACTTAGCTTATGTGCTCAACTTGGCAAACGAAAAATAGTGCAAGACTTTGTTTAACTTGATGTCGTCGATATTTATTTTTTAATTACACGATGGAAGAAATGAATTTGTACAAAGTTAGGTTTCCTCTTGCTGTGATATTGTCGGTTAGCGGAAAAAAGATTTTTTTAAAAATTAGAACTCAAGGCACAACAAGCAATAACAGCAATATTGTGAAGATGTTTTTGAGTGAGAGGTTTTAAAAAATAGCAAATAGGAGATAATAATGCTTCGCGGCCTTGGATGACATGCTAATTTCTTGGACGAAAAAAATATCATCATTGCCACTATTCTTGCTTTATCTGGTATTCGCAAAATAATGATGTTCTCGTATTCGTTCAGTTCTGTGTTAATTCTAATCTCTTTGTATGCTGAACAACTAGTACTGGCCGCACTAAAAATGATTATAGAACAATTCGGGACCATTTTCCACCGAAATTCCCACTCTAATTCCCACGATTAATTAGAGCTAGGAATAAAATTTCACCAACGAAATGTAATTACATGCGTAGGATATTCGCAAACCGACGATTCGCACGGAAAAGCGGGAATTCGGGGGAGGGGGGGTTGGAGATGGGCCGTAATGAAACAGAAGAAGAACGGATTGCGTGGATGACGTGGGGGAGAAAATGAGTCTCGAGAGGGCACGTGAATGTGTGCGTGAAGGGTGTATTCTGTTTGGAGATGAAGGGAAGGGGTGTGGCGGGAAGGCCTCTCGGTTACCGGAGAGCAGAAAGAATGGGCAAGACCACAGCTGGCGTGAGAAAAGCCAACCCTGACTTATTAGCGAATCGAACGCTTAAAATTTCATTTACTCCACATCCCTCCCAGTCCCAAATGCTCGCCAGTCCCTCTCTCTCTCTCCCTCACCCTCGCCTCTGCCCACCCACCAACCACCTCCCTCCCTTTTCTTTCCCTCTCTCGTCTCTTACAGGTCGTGGGCCGAGCACGGGGGGGGTGGTTCGCCCCCCCGTAACACCCCCGCGGCTTTCCGAATGCGTCCGCACGGAGTTTACATGCGAGAGGGAAAAATAATGAGTGATAAAATAAGCGGGGGATAAAAACGATTCGGAGGAGAGCGTTGGTGTACAGATAGTGCAGTGCTTTTGAGGAGGCATGGGGAAGTTAATGAGGAGAGCCGGAAGGGGTTCGGGGTTATTTTCAAAAAGGATGTCGGGGGTGTGGGGTGTGGTCTACGATATGGGGTGGAGAATGCCTACTGGGTGTCGGGAGTGGGAATGACACTCTTGAGGGGTGGAAAGGGGTGAGTACTGGGAAGGATTGGACGGGAGTGGGAATTTCGTGGACAGTTAACTCTCTCAAAAAAAAGCGGCCTTTTCCTTTCGAAAAGCGGCGCTCAAAGAGTTTTTTTAATGAATTTTATGTGGCTGTAGAACTCATTTAAATTATTTAAGCGTGGTGATTAAAGGTTTAATTATACAGATAAGTAATTTGAGGAGAAGTAGGTGTTCAAGTATTCCAAGTATTAGCAAGCTCACCAGCGGTGGAACCCAATGACTCATTTTTAGAACCATGTTTGCCGTTCAAGTTGGCAACGATTTCGTATGACTGCTTCCTCGCCGTAGGTTAACAAACCAAACGAACGTGAAAGTGGGGTTGAAACTTGTCGAGTCACGCCAGGTAGCAATCTATCCTCTTTTTTTATTCACTCGAAAACTATTCATGTCCTAGATATTATTCTGAAGTAATCGTAATAATTTAGAAGGAAAATAAGACATCACTTGAGGTGAGGTTACAGTTTGGAGATTATTGGTTTGAGGATTTTGTGCTCAAATCTAGCTCAAGGACACATTAATTTTCCATTTCACCCTTGAGCACTTGGTAAAATGTTTATCTTATAAATAATCAACTCACGCATGAGATTCTGCGTATTTTTTAATGATCCCATTTTGAAAAATGACAAATCGTCAACCGAATTGAGCTGGCGAATATTCTATTCATGTAAAATTCTGTTTTTAAAGTCGTCGGTGGTTTATCCAATGTAATTTTAAAGTCGTGTAATATGTGTGTGTGTGTATATGGATGTACGTATGTATAATATCCAAAGGTCGGTTTGGCAGGTGATGATAGAGTTTACCCAGTACTAAGCCAGACGGCGTGTGAAATCCACACATCTGGGTAGGGGGGCCAGTTCCTTTCCTTGTGCCGGTTACGGTTTCCCAGGAAGATCTGGTACCCAAAAAATCACATGTCATGGGCAGAGCTGCAAATGCCCAGAGAGGCTTGCTCGGGAATCGAACCCGGGCCCTCCGGTCAGTAGTCCAACCTTCTACCCTTGGATATATATATATATATATATATATATATATATATATATATATATATATATATATACATAAAGAAATACATACACATTGTACGTTTCTGTTTTTTTTTGTTTGCCAGTTCTATCTTGCTGTACATTATTATTCATATCCGTGGGACTCTCACACAAGTTTAAATATATAATATATATGTATATTGATTTGTATATATTTCGCCCAGGTATTCGTAATTTGCCCAAAGCTATTGAAGTACTGCAGTTATAAATTTTTCATCCCTCGCGAACTAACTTTGGTACTCGTCAAATGAGGAAGTACGAGTACCCTAGGGCGTCACAGAGCGGGGATGCATATAGCAGAACTATGGATCTCGGTCACCTCGGGCAAAGATGTAATTAATGGGCCGATGCGATGTCCTAATACCCGCGCTTAATTCCTTCGACTCCGGCCTTTATTTTCCTCCTTGTTATCCTGTCCCGGGCATTTCCGTCTCCCTGGGGAAATAGGGAAAAGGGTAAGCGCGCTAATCAGGCACACACGAAGCGGGCAAACCCGGCACACTTGGGCCACCGCCCCCATCCCTCCCCGGACGCACGGGTCTCAAGGCTGACCCCTCCTCTCCCTCACTCTGAACCGCTCGTTTAGACCTCCCTCTCTCCCCGCCACGCACCCTTCGTTCCCATTTCCACTCATCCTCCCAGTCATGCAGAAATCCTGCTACAGATGTGTCCTGTTAAATGTCGGCGGTGGGGGGATGGAAATACAAACGAATTTAGTAGATATATTCCCCAGAGACTCGGAAGCAGAACGGATAGCTGAGATACGGGAATCCTTTCGGATGATCATTGCCATTTTTCAACTTCCGAATCATTATTAGCTTATATTATTTCGTTACCCCTTGTGATTAAATATTCATTTAAAAAATTGTATCTTGAGGTTTTATGTTACATGTATTTGAACTTGATAAAACTTTGTCAATATTTTAACATATGTAGCAGCCTACGTGCTAAGACCTTTCACTCCATCCTCCTCCCGGCGAGTCTCAACATTTCAACAGTACCCCGTAAACCGACGCGAAGGCATGTGGCGGGAACTGTTAAGACAACATCCTTTCATGCCTAGATATCAATCTATATAAATTTATAAGTATAAATATATATTTTAAACACATGTAAACTTGCACACCTATATCGATATGATGGAATAATGGGTGTGTAGGAGTGAAATTTTAAATTTTGGATTCTACATTTGCCTATATCTGACTGTATTTTTTATAGTTATGTATGGTTCGAGAGGAGGACGATACTTTGAATCTGTCATCTATCTCCCTTCTTTTATCATGGTGTTCCAATCGGACAATTTATTGTGGGACCATAATATTTTCTACAGTGTCACCAGATGATTCGGTTGTTCTGCAGCACACTCTTATTAGTCTTCGTCTTGCCTGCTCCCTTCGGGATGTTTCCCGCGCTCCTGTTTGCCTGAAATATGTCCATTCAATATGAGAGTATGTCTCGATTTGCGTCTGTGAATAATCTTATAATTATCGGTCCTTTATTCGCACGTAATACTACTGAAGTCAATGGTGTTCCTGCTGCTGCTAGTCACGATCCTTCTAGTATTTTTATTCCCACAGATCAATGTACTTTTCATTTCTTTTTGCTTTCGGTCGGTTGCGTATCTGCGTAACGCATGGTGTAATGGACCCCCGAAGCTTCCATGGCGTGCGGTGGATTAAGGTCTGCACATGCGGCTTCCGAGAAAGGAATTCGAAATGAGATTACTGGAGATAAACACAGGGAGATGTGAAGAGAGAGTGTTTGTGTGTGGGAGTAGGGAGAAAGAGAGAAAGATAGTGGATATCCCCAATGGGATTCGGATTCATGAGGACAGCTGCGAAAGGTTGCGAGTGTATTAAGGCCCTGTAATTGATCACGTTTGTGTTTTGTTTTTGCGTCATCCCCCTCCCTCTGCGCTGCACCGCCCTCTCTCTCTAGTCTCCCACCGCAGCCGGTGAATCATTTTCTAATTGCGATGTTTTTACTTGAGAGTTTGCGTGAGTCATAGGTGACTTAGATGAACGCGAGGTGCTCAACTATCAATAACCCATCCTTGAGACTTGTAGGGAGGTGTCTGGAAGGACTCTTAGATGGCACATAACAGCTGAGTACCTGACTCATGGTCCGAAAGTAATTTTCTTTTTGCAGGGTGGTCCACTTAACGTGACCACTCGTATGACTAGCCGTCATGAATCTTTTATTTTTAAGGGAAGGATTAAGTTACTCCTAATGGGCTGGTCAAAACTTTGAATGGTTTTAAAATGTAGTAGCTTTCAACGGATAACATAAATGGCATGTATTGGTCATTTCAGCGAAAGTCACGGTCGTGTCTATGTGCGTTCCAGGGAAAGAAAATTATTTTACATCACACAGAAAACCTTTAGGGCGTTAAACCTGTTTTAAGTTGGTTAGTATACAAGTTTTATTTCGAAAGAGATTTTTTCCCAAGATATAACACGCAGTGAGCAGCCTATTAAAGCATTAATTTTATAATATTCAAACAAAAACTTAATGAAAATAGTGGGTTTTATTATTTACTTTTGCGAGAAATATCTCCACCTCCTTCATTTATATAATTATTCTGGATGTATAAAATTACTCACGAGGTTAGTTAGTAAAATTTTTCATGATAATTATCCTTATGCTACTTCGGTCGTATTTCACTACTCACCTATCTATTATTCATTTATCAACAAAAATCAAATAAATTAAATGTTTAGCCCCAAAATGTTCAAGTCAATAGTTACAGAAAGTCAACCAAACTATAAAATCCTTGGACGTTTGTCTCACCCATCCAGCCTCCATCCAGTTTCGGTACCTAAGATCTTTAACACCTGGACGGACAAAATGACAGAACCTGTTTAATGAACCTCTTTTAGAAACGGAAATCCCGAAAAAGAAATTATATTTCCGACTTAAGACGAGTTTGCATTCATGCAGATAACTACAAAAGCAAAGTTTTGAAAAGTTACATTCCAAAGTAGCAGACGAGCAGACCTTGTGCATTGTAAAGAATATTAGATTCTTAATGACCGGAGATGATTGTGTATTTTGCATAAAACACTTGCTGAATTTGTTTATTTGATTATAGGTAGCGTATTATTTGAAAGACTAATAATATTATTTATTTTTATAATCAAATGATGTATTTAAGAATTTTAAATATTTAATATTAAAAACATTAAGTAATGAAATAGTACAGAACAGAATGAGAGAATCCAGATATGCTGATTGTATCTCATTATATTATAGTATTTTTATAGTAATTTTAATGTGTAGTAAAACTTAATTCCCTACGTAATGTGTTCAAGATGTATGAAAAATGAGAGTGCATGTAGTGTGTGGTTAGCACTGAGGTGTTATTCCCAGATGAACGTAAGGATAGCGTGCTACAATTCTGTTTTGGACGTGCATAACGGGCATGTTCAATGAAGCTCGATCATACATTTTTATTTATATAATCTATTGTGCAAAAATTTAATTTTCTATTATGTTGTTATCTAAGCTCATTCCCACATTCCCATCTGGTAGAAGCGTAATTGAACTGACCAGTAGCATTTCCTCAGGGGCAGCTGCTTCTACTGAAACATGTCAAGATACCCTACGGCAATGGTGGTTGTAATACGCGACGAGTGATACGTTTCGCTGAAATTTTGCTTTCTCTTGACCCAATCATCAGTAATCCCATGTAAAACTACAGGATGCTAATGGGGAGTCTATTCTTCTCTGTAGTGCAGATAACGTTTTACATGTTTCAAGATAAAGGTAAACAATTCCAAAGGAAGTTTATCCCGGAGCTCCAGTCACTGCTCTAACGGAAATAAATATTTACACCACTGCAACCATTGTAAGAGATTATCGGCGAATAACGTTAAGAGCACTATCAAAAAATTTCGTTGGATCTCACCCACACGTAGGTAAGGGAGAAATTGCATGGAAGACGTATTTTTGCGCCGTGAGCTTCGCGAACCAAACAGGTCTTTCCGAGAAACTTGGAAGATTCCCTACCGTTGTAGTAATTTAAAATTACATTATTGTAGCCTTGAGATTTCCTAATTATATTATGTATATACTTTGTCTTTAAGGAAACCTAATTGAATTGAAAGAGACATTGATTCATGTGATATTCCTTGATAAGGCTTTTGCTGAGGGGTTTTTGGGACGACAGTTCTGAATTATTGTGGATTCATGTAAAGGGATAGGAAAAATATAAGGTAAATTGAAAGAATTTGGCGCATATTACAAATATCTAGGTTGGTAGGTACAAAATTCTGATAAGCAAGATGAGGATAACAAGAGGTGGGATAGAGAATCAAAGTCAGGAATTAGGTGTAATTTTGTCTCTCGAGCTGAGTTCATGTAGATAAAGATCACTTTAATAACTTAATCCGCTTTTTTGTGTACCCAGAATGTTTTATCTCATATTTTGGCACAGCCAGCACCGCTGGTCAATCTTTCTATTTTCTGCTTCGTGACATTTTTATTCTGCATTGCCAGCCAAATCTTGTTTTTGTCATCATTTGTCCTTTCGATGTACACGAAGGCCATAATTAGATATTTTCCCTCCACTCTTAGAGATGCTCTAGCGGTTTTCTTACGACTTATATAATACCTATTCTACCGTAGTCTGAACCAAAACTGGTTTTCTCTTGAGTTTTCTTCCATCCCATTTCTGATTCTTCCATCCATGAAGTCTCCTCGGACTTTTTCACTGTGATATAGCCATATTGTTGAGTGTTGAAATCCTTTCTTAATCTGTTTCTTGAAAATAGGTAAAATATTTCAAATTTCAAGAATTTTGACGTATTTTTCTCTTACTTTCAACGCTCGACATAGCCAATGTTTCCCAACGGCTGTCCCTTCTTTTTTCACCATTTCTACGCTCACTTTATGACCGGAGTTGACCCTCTTTTCATCTTGACCAAAACTGCCTTCATTTTGGAAGAGGGCGTGCCCTTTCACCTCTGCCCTTCATTCTAGATATGGACGGAACGAGTGGCAAGGAAAGCTGGAAAACGGAAGATGAAAATGATATTGTTCCCAGATGACCCTCTAATCTAGGGAAGTAGGGAAGAGAATATTCAGGAGCAGTTGGACGTATGCAAAGGAGCCGTATAAATACATGGAATGGGATTCGATGTCAAGTAGAGTTAGTTCGTAAACAGAACGAGAATGAAAGGGGGACTTAAAAATGTCACAATGGGTTAACCTGAGGCGTAGTAGACAAGAGGGAATGCACACTCTCATCCTAGATTGTAAAAATAAACGTTATCTGGGATACAACCCCAACGGAAGAATTATAAATTGAACATTAATTGCGTAGAGCTAATAATACTGTTTATATGTTTTTGTATTTTGACTCTTCGGGTTTTGTTCCTCGTGTCGTTGTTTTTAATATTTATGAATAGACAGTAAGTGTCTTAAGAATTATTAAACAAACGGACATAGGTTTTGGAAGGCAATTAGTTTCAATAATTTTAGATATTAGATGAAACTTCCGGGCATCAAAGAATCTATTCTTCGCAAGGGATAGCACGCTATTCCAAAAAGATTGAATATTAATTCACAATATAATGAGTTAAATAATAAATCAAATCACGTATTAAAATGAATTTAATTATACTTATGAAAGTATTAAGAAGGGAGAGAACTCTAATCAAAAAAAAAAATAAATAATAATCCACAATATAATGAGTTGAATTTTAAATCAATTCACGTTAAAAAAATGAATTTGATTATACCTGTAAAAGTATTAGTATCCATCTTTATTGACAGAGAAAATAAAAACAATTAAGAATGGATTTTTATTGACTCTTTGGAAATTCCAGGGAGAATTATTAATTACCACATTATGTCTCTAGGTTAAGGTTACTATAGTATCTGGTTTTACCTGTAGCGGAAATATTAAAGTGGTAATTACAGTTTAACTCTGAAATCTCCTTTCTCTCCTTTCCTTAATTAGGTTCTGATTCATTTTACCTAAAAACACCGAAATCAATATAAAAAATAATTTTCAGCTGTAATTTCTAAAAAAAGAATAATAATTGCATTGTCTTACACAAAAGAAATATTTGTTTCAGCGTAAGGTAATTATCGATTTAAATTATAACATAAAAATTTATGCGTCTTCTCCAAAAGTCTACAATTTTAGAGAGCTTTATCTTTTAAGAGAGCTTGTTTATTTATCTTGTTGTGAATATTTTATTTGTATCCATCTTTCTCCGACCATAACTACTACGAGTAAATTTCTTTATAGTTACGAAACATTGTAATCTATAAAAATAGGTTTCTGGGTATCATGAAAGACTACAATTTTTATCGCTTCCAGTATTTTTATATTTTTATAAGGCTATGAAACTCAGCCAATTCTACATATTACATTTTACCAGATCTAGGTTTTAGCAATCAGTTGTATTAATTCAATGCAAATTTCAGCTAAATCAATTTTTGTCAGTTTCGATCTAGGGAATAATCCTGAATGGACCGTAGAGAAATGGATGTTTGTACTTTTAAGCGTGCAAAATTTGTCTTTTTTTCAGAAAGTTACCTTGTGTATTTACAGTTTCAAATTAAAATTGGCCTCTAAAATTCGTAGTATCGTGAAGACACACAAAAAACACGTTTTCTCCCGTTTGATTTGGTGGAGAAAAGTTGCAGTTTTGATATTTGGAGGCTTGATGAACACTCAAATACAACATCGTAGCGCCGGTCATTGCACCGCGAACACCTTTTATTTGTATTTGAAGCGGTTTCTTATAAAATAGAAACATCAATGACAAACATAGTCGTGTGAGCCACTAATATCGGCAACAAGATTAAAGAAATTGACTTTATCCATCTCTAATTAACTCGGTCTTCTAAATTTCGATCGGTATCTTCGATGAAATTTGCAGAGCATTTGGTCCCACTTCACCTTCCGGATTAAGTAAAATATTGACAAAGGCACGTGCAAATTCTTTTGGCATTGCGATTGTCTGCATTATTGGACCCAGGCTTACGAATATGTTATTGCTAAGGCTGAGTAAAAATAGACCATGTTGTAACTTTCTCCAGAAAAATATAATATCAAACTTGAGTGAATGCGAGCAAAAAGATGAACTAATCCCCTAGTCCCTAGAACCAGTATTTGCCGGTTCATTTTACATAAGGAAAAGTCATATTAGTAGATATTTAGTTATTAATGAAAATAAAAATTGCTCGCATAATGTTTCACTTTTTTACTCAGATGTGAGGAGAAGAAGCGGGTGGGAAAGGAAAGAGAGGATTTTCTATATACTATAGAAGCGGTAGGGACGAGTCCAAGCGATATGTGATTGAGGCAGACATTTGATAAAACTATTCAGAATGCAACGATGACGGGTCGCATATCTTTACAAAAGGAATAGTAAATATTATCTTTGAGAGAATTTGCAAAAAATAGGAAACTACATTTTTTTGTGGAGCGTCCTTAATTTTCTATGGTTCTTGTACGATTCCTTATTATTGGAGAGAAGTCTTTGGCCCATATTTATCTGGTCCACAGCCATTTGGTACCCGAACACTCCTGGGAATTTACAGTATTTTATAAAGATTAATTTCTTTTATATCATTGCTCCCTTTTAACCCAAATTTGTAGCATTAAATTATTTTACGATTCGAAAGATGATTTTCTGTGCATATAGAGTAAATGTAGCGTTAAAACTTGTTCCCAAACACACGAGAGAAAGAGAGTTGAATATTGTCTCTAAATATTTTAACTTTGCAGTTACTGATCGAAAGAAAATGGAATTTATGAACTGTGTATCGTCAAGATATTCATAAAAGCATGTTACGAAAGAGTGAGCTGAGGGATTACATTCAAACTCCAAATGAAATCAACCATCTGGAGTGGAAGTATGAGGCTAAATTCATAACCTCATGTCCAATTTTATTCTGATAGAATTCTTGCAGAATTGATAGAATGTTCCATTTCTCTTATGCTCCCTATGCAGCAAGAGTTTGATGAATTAGTATTTATCTCACTAGCTTTCTTTAAGGAATACAATTTTTTCGCTATCCTTCGTTAATTCGTCCCTATGGAAACCTATTATTCAATCCGACCTAGTTGCATATTTTCATTGTGTTCTTCCATTAGGTAATATTTCCATTGAGCATTTAAAGGAGATGAATGCTGTTGTGTCTTTCCCGAAAAATCCAAGGCACGTTTTCGTTCACTGCATTCGATTGTTGAGAGGTTTGAAAACGTTAAAAAAAAATCCCCATCGCCATTTAAATTGAATGAAAAGAGTCCCCCATTCCCCAACCCCTTTGCACTCTCAAGACTCTCAGAATCTCGGGCGAATCTTTCCTTTGACGTTAAATCTTGTCACCAAACGGCGGCAATAATGCCCGCCCCAGGACGTCTCCCTATAAACCATTTCATTGGAGCAGAAGAGAAGACATGAATTGGACCGAAATAGTGGAAGGACAAGGACTTCTCCAGAGGAAAAGGAGTGGACCTTTCTCCCCTCCCTCCCTTGCCATCTCCTTAAGGGGACATATCCTCCTCCTCTCGTGTTTTTTTCCTTCCCTTTGTGTGGCTTCGAAACCTCCCTCCATCTCCTCCTCCTCCGCCGCCCTCGCCCGGCCTCTCTCCCCTTCTCCCCTCCCCCTTCTCCCCTCAAAGACCCCCTTTCCTTCCTTCCTTTCTTCCAGAAAGATCCAAAAACATCCCCGCGATCCAACCCCCCTCTCCATCTCATTCCACTTAACCTTTCCCCCCGCCGTACCACCCACCCACCTCGTTCTTTCTCACTCCCATTCCTTCGTCCCTTCCTTCTCTCCGCATTACCACTTCTCCCTTAAGCCTTCATCCTCCCTTTTCCACTTCGCGTGGGATATTTCCACGCTGCTGGATTTTGCGGATGCCTTTTTCGTCCTCCGTTGCTTCCCAGTTCGGGATCGGTTAAGTTTTTACAGCCTTTCTTCCCGGTATCCACTTTCATTCTTTGCACTGTCTCCGATCTTCTTTTGCACTAACTGTGATTATTGGTTCCTTTTTTTTGTTCCTCTCCAAGTTTTACAAAAATTGTTTTAGCGTTTAAATACATGCATACCTGGTAGGTACCCTGCGAGCTACCGTTAGGATTTGCGGCAGGACGTGTTACACACCAGACTACTTTTCACACGAAATACTTTTCTCCATAAGCGCGGTCGGACAACGTTTTCCTGATCCGTTATTATCCGTGGGAAACATGGCATCTCAAATCTATTCTAATCTGTTCTATATTTAATCTCTCTAAAGTTATTTACCTGATATTTCCTACTTTCGTGCGATGGGACTAATAATACATTTTCAATATCATCGCAAAAGAGGCATAAAATATGTAAGAGAGTAAAGTATGTACTTGAACCTTCTCTCCGTGAGTGATTCCCAACCTAGTGTCTCTAATAATTTCGATTCACTAATAAGTATATTATAACAACGTTTTACAAATCTGCGCTGCTCGTAATCTAATTTGGAAATCAATCTAACTTCATAAGGATCCTATATACTAGCAGCATATTCCAAATGGGGTTTAATTAGTGAAATACGACATTGCTCTTTTGGCATCCTGTTCGATTTTCACAAATTAGCCAAAACTGAGTGATTTCTGTTCGTTTTAAGTAGCTCAAAGTATAGTCACTCACTTTTTTCAAATATTTGAGATGCAAGACTTACGGAAATCTTGGTAGATAATCCTAAATCGTTATTATTGGCAACGTTCCCTTATCTTTCAATATGCTGCTTCATCTAAATAGAATAATAGCATTCCCCTAATCAATGGTATTTTGGTGCAACCTTAGTATCTAGTGTTGGCATTTAGCATAGGAGTAACTCATTTTATTAGGAGAGTATTTCAATTTATTCCCTTCCTACTTGTTTCAATGCTCGTCATACCAAAGATACCTTTTCGAGCATAACATAATCGCGTCACGTGCGCATGCCTGGGAGGCTATTTTCAGTTGTTGATGTCACACGGATCAGTCTTTACACCATCCTGATCTCCCTCTTCTTCTTCGCCCTTTCATGATGTATCTGTCACTAGAGCGGATTAATAGCTCTCCCATTCGTACCTGTCTCAAAGATTTAACTTTAGTTTTCTCTTCTTCTTCCTCTTCCGTCTACCACTGTTCCCTTCTCCTTTGAAAGTCCCCTTTGCTTGCTCACAAATGTGAAGAATTTTGTTTCCTTGAGCTCAATTTTTTTTTATTATTTCCTCCTTTACAGTGTGTGTAACCTTTCTTTAAGGGCAATGTTATAAATTAATATTCCTTCTAGATTTATGTGTGTATGTTATATTTTTGATAGTGACGATTATGAATAGGTACTGTCTTGAATCTCCGAATCAATGTCATTTAACTACCTTATGTAAAAAAACAGTAATCAACCCGAAGGTCGGTTTAGTAGGTGATGGTAGAGTTCACCCATGTACTAAGCCCGACGGCGTGTGAATATTCATACATCAGGGTAGGGGGGCCAGTTCCTTTCCCTGTGCCGTTTATGGTTTTCCAGGAAGATCTGGTACCCGAAAAATCAACTAGCTTGGGTGGAGCTGCAGGTGCCTTGGGCAGGACCCTCTGGTCAGTAGTCCAACGCTCTACCCACTGGACCACGGCGACCCACTACTATATGTAATCATGTAGATAATATGTATGAGCACATACTCGTAATTTTGCATTACAACTACGAAAACTGATAGAGTTAGAAAGAAAATCGCCGAGGGCGTCCAATCATTTAATCGATGCTTTCTTATTTGACAACCATAACGATGTCGTGAAGGAGGGGATATGAAGAAGAATCCCCTGAAGTACTCATATTTTTGTCAGTAGTAACCAGTTCGCTGAAGCTCATGATTTTAGTTGTCTGTTTAGATATTGGGACATAAGTTACACAACCACTATACCCTCCGTATCAAATCATACTTGGGCGTTACCACGGCTAATGTACAAAATTCATGCGGTCAAAGTTAGTGTGATGAATAATCGAGCAAGCGAGGTAAGGGTAGGAACAGGATAGGGATGTTGGACGGGATGAAGAGAGGAAAGAAGTACACCGAGATGAAGAGGGACCTGATATAGATTAGTTTGCTAGGTGGGGAGTCACCAAATGTTTATTTGATACTCGTGTCCATCCAAAAACCTACCTTAACCGGTAGATTACCTAATAATAATAATAATCCAAAATCATGTGTGGAAAAATCATCGTATCGGTTGATGTTGCGTTATCTCGGCATTTCACAGTTTCTTTGCCCAAACATCGGCCTGATACCTGGGTTTTAACTGGATAATATTTCAATAGCTATTAACGCTAAGCTCATACCATTACGAACCACCTATTAGGTCAAGTCTTGCGTTCGATCAATTTATATCGAAAGGATTCTACCCCAGGATATTTCGAAATAGTAGGACATTTTATGCTTTTACCAATAAATGAGGAATCAAACGATTTACTATACATTAAAGGTTTTTTGCTATGAAATTCTCTGTTTACGCTAAATTCTTTAGTGTGCATGAACCTGATATGGAAATATATTTTAATGGACGTCTCCGTTTTATGAAGTGACAATTCACAAGGTTGTGTCTCCGGAAATATTAGAGAACCAAACCTTTAACAATATAATCACGTAGATTGGGAGAGATACATTATTCATTCTTTAAGATTCATATGAGGAAAATAAAAATAAATTGGATAAATGGAGAGAATATTTGAAAAAAAATTACAATTAAGACTATAATGCATAATTTCTCTGGCGTTTTCTATCTTGGGGGAGTCGATAAGAAGAATCTCGTCAAACAAAGAAGAAAATTAATTTTTCACAACATATTCATGGTTTGCGTGGTATTTTAAGTCTTTGGGAGAATCGGAGAAGTCTTGTTAACAATGAGGAATGCACTTGCTTAGAATAATTACAGTACTCAATTTGTGTACACCCAGTTTGTATAATCCCATAGGAAAGTACTCATTTTATGTACTCCCATATGAGTTTTTCTTTGCGTCTGAAACGCTTGAGGGAGAGGACACATTTTTAACTATTATCTTTGTGCTATTTCCCTTATTTTACCTACGCTATCCATCGGGCTGGTATAATTTGGCGTCTTCAAATAGTCATTTTGCCGCTGTTGTACACTTTATTGTTCTTTACCTTAGGAAAATCTTACCCAGCGATTTTTCTGTGGCAATTTAGGGTCTCTCATTCCGGTTTTTGTAACTCATCTTTAAAACGTTTTGAAAAATGTTGCATGGTCATATTTTCTTACAATATCGATTTAATTATATGCCCAACGCCTCTGGTTAAAATTAAACTTATACACGTGCATTCGCGGTTTGATTTTAAGTCCCCTTACCATTTTCAAGCACTCCATCGTTCCCTGGTTTTGTCCTCGTTTGCTATCTTTCTTCAGCTTCATCCGGCAGCTTCTGTTCCTCATTTTCTTCCCTCTTTTCCCTCCTCTCATTTATCCTCGTTCTCTCTTCCCAGATAATTCCTTCAAGAGTCTCTCTTTTTTACCGAGAATGTCCTCCTTCTCGTCCACTTACCAATCATTCCCTTTCATCCCCCGCCCATATATCCTGACTCCTCACACCCACTTGCGCGCCACGGACGGACGCCTGTGGAAGCAAGAGAGGAAAAAGAAAATAAAAAGAGGATCGAAATGTGCATTGAAGGAGCGCGGAGTGAGGAAGGCAGGCTTTTTTGGTGAGGGAGTGTTAGGGGTCCGGGGTCAGGAACGGCTAGAAGCGAGGGTGGAACTCTTTTTGAGAGAGAGGATATATCTTTCGCGTCAGGGTGAGAGTTGAGCCTTTCCTCCTCTCTCCCTTCATTTTCTCTCTCTCCCTCTCTCTACTCCTCCCTCCCATTCTCCAAGAGTGCGGATGGGGTCTTCTCCGTGGGGGGATTCGAGGGTGTGTGCGTGGCGAGTACTCCTTTTTTTTGGTGGGGTTGGGCCCGCGGGGGATGTTTTTTGGGGATGGATGAGTGGTTGTGATCCCGGGGGTTGCGAGCGGAGGGAGTCGCCGGAGAGGGTTTTGAGTCGAGAGGGATTCGCCCATTAGGAAGAATTCGGTACTTGAAGGACGAAGCCACGGCAATGCTCCGCTGCAACAACTGAAAAAGGGAAATGCCAGCAACTCTTCTGGCTAATAACGCAGAGCCCAATAATATCCTTTCATCATCCCTCGAATCTCATGAAATTTCTACAATAAGTAGAAGGGTTTGTTTCCATTTACTTTATTGCCCAATAGGTCGCAAAAATAATTTTTAATTATTTTAGAATGAAATCTTCTCATTGACTTCGTTATAGACAGTCCATTTGAGTTATTTCACTTCGCCTTAGATTTCTATAGCATTTACAATCAGAATAATAACGTTTCTCTGCAAATATTTCCTTTTTTAATTCCTCATTGCGTCAGAAATTCCCATTTCTTCGCTCCCTCCTTTTCTTAACCTCAGCATTCTCCATTCTATATCAGCCGTGAAGATTTTGAGGATTCTTCTCGCTGCCGGAATTCCTATGACAAGTAATTTGGCCTTCCAAGAATTTCTCCCATTTCCCCGCGCTACATTTAAAAACTTCTTTTGTCTATATCTCTATTGAAATTTTTTTACCTTTTTACTCTCTTTAGAATCCGTTTTATTTACTAAGGCATGGGCTTCCAATGCGATCCCTTTAAAATATCTCATATTGCCTTAGATTTCCATAGCGTTTCCACTCAGAATAATATTTGTCCCTAAATATTTCCTCATTTAGTTTCTCTAATTTTAGTTTTCTATGTCTGTGATATTAACTTAAATTTTTCAATATGTTCTTGAACACATCCTGCTTCTTGAAAATAGACATCCTGACTGCAATCATATCCCTTTCTTTTAATGTTCCCATGTTCATCTCCTTATCCAAAACTCTAAGCTGATGGTTACCCTAGAAATCGTTTTCTCACATCTTTATTTTTATTGTTAGTAATGCCTTTACCGCGTTCGAAAGAAAACATTAATGCCCTCATTATCATTTAAATTCTGGAATTGCGTCATTGAATTCAGGAGCTTTACTTTTATCGAATGTAAGTGATGACTAATGTAAAAACCACTTCCTTAGTCAAACTACGATCAAAAAATCGTCTCCCTTCAGAAAGCTCCTATATAATTCAAAACTAACTTTGCGTTTATGATTTTATTCATATTTTTAGTTGATTCAAATATTATTGGGCATCTGTTATCTTGAAAGGATATCAACAGCCAATAAAAATAAATTAGAAAAATATATGTAGGCGGCCGTCATCATCAGATTCAGAATCTTATGATGACGGCCGTGCCGTCGAAATGTCAAAACTACATATGTGAGTGTCCTTGCTTTTTGCTTCTATGTTTTAAAAATGTATGTCAGTGTTATCAGTTTAACTTCAGGCAGTTAAGTAATTTCCAATTCTATATTCGTTTTATATGTCGTAGCAATTGAGCATTATCTAATTTCACACTAAAATTTAGGTGTTGAGGGATGCTGGCCTTTGATGAGTCTTTCTAATAAATAACGAGATTTTAATATGTTGCTTGTGGTAACAAATGAAGATTTACACTGTCCGTTACTTGTCCCAATAAATCCCTCATTCATAGTACCTGTTTCTAATAAGTTATCTATCATACTAATAAGCTACACTCATTCATTCAAGGTATTCTACCTATTAAAGGCAGGTGCTCAAAGACTATTATCTGCTGCGTGTCAATATGATTTTCTTTTATTTCTTCTAAATTATTTCTTTATTCATATCTTCGTACACGTATCTTCCACCTGCGTTCATATTCTCTAAAGAGCTTCTTCTCTTCCTTCGCTCAACCCGCTTATCCTTCCATCACGGCCTTCAACATCTCATTACCTAAGATTATTATTTCTACCTATTTTCTCTATCTTTTTCGGATTTCTCCCAGAAACTTCCTCGCTCCGCCCACCATATTTAAAACTTAAATGTTTTTTATTATCTCCGTCCAAATAACTCTTTCAATTCTTCACCAAACTCATATCCTAAAACAAAAAATCCGATTCTAAATTCATCCTCTTGCCTCGATGACCACATCTCACATCCAAAAGTCCAAGTTATTCATCCTCGATTAGTAAATATCTATAAATTTGATATCGGAAGTTTGAAGCTCATAGTTGGGTTTAAAAGGATTTTATGCATTATAGCAAAGTTGAACAACCTAGAACTCATCAGTTTTCAACCACACTTTCTAACATTTATGTTTCAAACTGTGTACGCAACCGCCGTAAAGTAGGGTGTGGCACCCTCACTTCATGAATTGTTCGGCTCGAGACAAAAATCAAGTATGCCTAACCCCGATTAAATCCTATCAACATGATCAACTTGATTTGACGCATACACAGCACCCGAAACTCACCGAAGTACTGAAGGAATAAATCTTATATTTTAATGTGACGTTCTAACAGAAGTTTAACCTTTGCAGCCCTTGAACCTTTGTAATTCCCCTGCTGAACAGACTTTTGACTTGGTATCTTCTGAAGTTAATTTTTCCTACCTGAGAATTTGGGTAAAACATTGCTGTGGGGCTTAATGGCATATCCTCATTCACTAGCAAATAATACTTTCAGTAAAAAACATTAACTAAATAATTGTTGCCATTATATCGCAAGGAGGTATCCTAGGTCTTGATGTTTTGGTTTCCTTGTTGTTTTACCTTCTTTCGTATCCTTTAAATGCTATTCGACAGCTAATTCTGAATGGTTCGCTGCCTACGAAGGGCTAAAGAATAAGGCCGGCTTCAAAATGTGGAGAATGAAATTGTGATGTTTAAGGTCTATTACAAGAGTAATAATGTTAGATGACGGGGAAACGGAAGAAAGAGAATAGGAATTTATGGCAACACAAATAGCTAGAGAGAACTGAAGAAGTAAATGATGTTAGACAAACAAAGGAAGCCCGTGAGATAATTAGTGTCTTCATAATACGCGTGATTCTTAGTTGTCAATGACAGTCGGAAATTTTCCTTCGGCACTAGATTAAATATGATGATGAAACTTCATTGGATTGAATATTGAATTGATGAATCCAAAATGATGCCACTGAATGAAGCATGGGAGTCAACATTCGAGTAATTTATTCCGTCGAGTAAGACTTAAGGTCGAATCTTTCAAAATCAAATATCCGCTTTGCTACCTGGATCGACTTATGATTTAATTTCGTTAGACATTATATTTACTTCCTACTTCTTATAGAATTTATGTTATGCTCCGAAAACAGTGATTAGAGAGCAGCTTGACTAAAAAATAGCTGAAATCATAGCCAAGAGAAAATCAATTGCAAGCTGAGGGATGGCTGAGGATAGTCGGCGGGTCTCAATATACTTACTGCTGGAAACTCCCATTGCTACAACAATTGAAATCCAGTTTTCGTTTCGGAAAATCAACTATCAAAAGGGTGCATCAATACTGTATCGTTTCATCTTGTATTTTATTCATATTTAGATCTAAACTAGGTCTAATTCAATTATGCAACTGCATGTAGCGATTGGAATATTATGGATATCACCCGACACTGACGGATACTGGTCGAGATATTTAGGTTATTAACCAAAATTTTCTTCTTATTATATAAAGTGCTCAAAGTTTCATTCTTAGCTAACTAGATCATGCAAGTGGAAGCAAACTTGGTGGAGCACCTGCCACTCCCACGCAGCGCGTGCCGATTTCTAATTTATCTATGGAGCCTCTGCAGTCAAGTTCAATTGAAGGAAGAATTATTTCATTATTCAAAGACGTCACTTTTGTGTCGTCATTGGTGCCTTCCTGAATGATTGATCATGCGTATTTTTTCATGTCGTAGTTTTTAAATTAGCTCTGATAATTTTTTCATTATAAGAATTCTACAACCTTAAATATATTAATAATTAAACTGCAATGGTGATAATAATATTAACAATAAACTTTGGAGCCAAATGGGGGAAATTGTGAAGTTAATTACTGGTAAATAAAATCCATCTCCCAGTTTACACACAGCTCAACCACTCTATTAATACTTAGGCTACAATTAATATTTCTACTAATACTTAGGCTACAGTATCGGTACCTTACCTTACAGAGAATGTAGTAGACACTGTCAAGTAACAATTAGTACTTCGCATTCTCTTGTTTTGTCTTTTTCCACAATTTTTCCAATTCTTCGATTTCCAGTTTTGGTGTTAATACGAGGGTCATCCGGAAAGTAGTACCCGTTCGTGAAATAAAGACACAAAAGTAAATATTAACAAACATAAAAAATTTTATTTGAAAGAGGTTACTTTAAACTACTTCTCAACATAATCTCCAAGCAAATTAAGGCATTTGTCATAACGTGTGACAAGTTTCTGTATTCCTGCTGCATAGTCCTTCGCCGCCAGCTCATTGAGATACAGGGTCACTCCTTCTTTAAGTTCTTCATGCGAGGGACCCATCTTGCACAAATTTTTGCATAATGCAGATGGTGTTTAACAATTTCATGAACAATTGTTCGAGAAACATTGGGAAAATGCTCACAGATGTCATCAATTGTGACGCGCCGATCGTTCCTCACGAATTCGTCAACTGAGCTCACCAGTTGGTCTGTAATGACAGACGGTCTCCCCGAACGCTCATCGTCGTGTGACTCGTCCATTACATTGTCTCCATACACCTCCTTTAATTGGCGATGAATATCACATGGGCGAACGTTTCTTGCATTGAGGAATTTAATCACTGCCCTTACTTCACAACTGGCGGCGTTCTCAATTTTTTTAAACATTGTAAACAATCACAGAAACAACACAGGCAATGCTAGCGTCACGCAACTTGGCTCAGAGAAGGCAGACAAGCCACTGAAGCTATCTGACCTCGTCCAGCGGCTACTCGCGTCGTCAGTACTTCATGCGGCACGAACGGGTACTACTTTCCGGATGACCCTCGTATTATTGCGACCATTGGAGTTTTATTTATTATTATTATTATTCCTGATGAGACCTTTTTAAGTTGCTTCGTTGTATCGAGTACTTATCCAACAAATTAATTTTGGAAAACATGCTTGGTACATCCACCAGACCTTGTTTATTGCTTAAAATAACACTTTTCCTCGTTAACGCATGATTTGTGAAAGTACAATTATTTTATTACGATCGGTGAAAAATAAAGTTTTTCACTCTAAAGAAACTACCATTTTAGGTTAATATCGTTCGCAACTTGCAAGTGCTGTACACACTGTGTAGATTACAAAAAATTGGCAACTCTTATGATTTCTTGGTGATATTGAATCCAATGGTCTCTTACTGATGAGCTCTAACCAAACTTATCTCCGCATCCTTCGAGTTCAAGATTTTTTTATTAATTATTTTCGGTTTAGAACAAATTTGGGAATGTGAAGTCATTTTAGGGGGATACGAATTGTGGAGAACTAGACACCGTTAAGTAAATTTCGTCCTTTTAATAACATCGTACGCAATTGCTGTTGTTGGCAGGGATATCAGATCGAGCATATTAGGAGGCAATTTCTCGTTAGCGACCGTATTTCTTTTAGATCACGTCATTGGAATGGCCTCTGCCTTTATCTCTACAACTGGGAGAGAATCACGCGCGATTTTGCTACATTTTTCTCCGTTTTAATGTGTCACAATCATGACATAAATTGCCATCGAATTCTCTTTGCGCCGGGGAGGCAGTTAAGGAATACCTTGTGAGGTTCGGGATGTATATCCTAACAGGAATTGCTCCTTGAGCGAAGCCCGCAATCTCATAAAGACGGCCATTCTGTTCGTGTTGTTTGTGAATTTTATGACGCTTGTGCAAGCGGGGCTTACTTGTTTGTTCCTCTGTCTCGGCATATAAGCTTTTCCAGTTTTACAACAGTCGCTGCCGCTGTAGTCTACCAAGCCAGAGCCCGAACCCACCTTAAGAATTGCGTAAACGTCATGTCCGGGTTTTTTTTCTGTCGGTGATGTTTGACGACTTATGCGGTAGCAATGTTACCCTAACAAAACCCTGCCTTAGCTACTGTAGTTAAAGTAAATATAGCTGGTTAAGGGGTATCTATAAATTTGTCACTATTTTGAAATAAATCTAGTTCCTTAGCATAAGGTCGCATAAGGTGGGCTTAATTTATTTAGTTTCAGAGAGGAAACTTTTTTCGTTAATGAAGTTCGTCCTAATTTTATTCCGAAGAAATTTAGATTTTTATTGACGATACTTGACTTAACTTGACCTTCGGGTAAGACGTACTAAACTTCATTAGACTTTTTACCTAGTTTTTTTGGCAATTTTGATCATATGTTTCACTTCCTATAAAATTGCATGCTTCACCCTAATATAATCAAATGTTTAAAAAGACATTTAGGGTACCACGTCAACCACGGAGATAAAATGATATATTTCTATGTGAGACAAGTCTTGTTCATACTGAACACTTGGTTTAAACACCACAGTAAAGATGTACAGGGAAAATGCTCGGGGATTCAGAAAGATAACAGTTAGACTATATTATGGTCAGGCACATATTTAGGAACGGCGTGATTAATTCACACACTTTCAGAGGGGATATGGATTTAGATCGTAATTTGCATAGTTCCAATGAATTGTAACATCAGATTCAAGTGGATTAAATTAGGAAGCCGGTTTAGGAAATAGAATTTAAGGGCGATAACTGAAACGGAAAGAAAGGAGTATCAGCAGGTTTTAAAAGATAATCATAAGTGAGGAAAGGCAGGTGGGTATTGCTGAAGAGAAATGGGAACATATCGGCAAAGGGATATCGAAACCCGCAAACAAAACTATTGAATAATTAAATAGAAAAAGGACAAGAAAACCATGGATTGCAGACAAGATGATTAGAGTGATAGGTGAGAGAAAGAAATGGAATAATGTATACACAGAATTGATTAGAAGAAAGTGCATTGGGTTAATTGATAAACTACGGCAGGAAAGTAAACCGAAGCCAAAGAAATCATCGTGGTTTGACACTGCGTGGATATGGAATGTTTACAAAAGAATGGTGAAATTAGGATGCTTTAAAGGAAGGTTCAGGAAGTAAGAAAGGAAAGTCTTGTGCAAACAGTCGAAGATGAGTCAGGAAAGTTATTAATTGGACCAGGAAGTATTCAAAAGAAATGGAAGAAATGTATTGAGGAACTATATCTTTAAGATGCGTATCATCATTATACACGTATTATAATGGATTATGATGTTAGTCATCATTAGGCCTATTAAAAATGAATAAATAACACTATCACAGGGTGAAATATGTTCAAAATATAGTTAATTTGCCATATATTTAACATATAATATTATTGATTTAGTCGATAATGTATATGATTTAACTACAGCAAAAAGAGGGCGTTTATAGTTTCGTATAGAGAGTTTCGCAGATAACTGGTGAAGCTCATATTTACTGGTCGAATTTCTATATTATTTTGGTCATCCGTATGACACTAAAGTGATAGCCTCAACCTTGGCGGGTGAGTAAATAGTCTGCGATGATTCATAATAAGATCGATTCTCGAGGATGAGTCTTAAAAATGGTTGACTTTGGGTGAAGGGTGTGACTACGACGCATTGACATGCGCGAGTGAGTGTTGTGTGAAACTGACGTGAAGTTGACGTCGTAGAGTAGCAACCGTGGAGGGAAGGGGGAAAAGGGCAAGAGTTACGTGGTAGCAAGGGGTCTTGATAGATACGGGGATGGGTTCAAGTGAGGTGTGAGTCTCTCTGCTATCTCTTTCCATTCCTCCCAGCCTCTCTCTTGAGTTTATTTCTGGGGAAAGGATGTGCCAGGGAAGAGAAATGGTGGGTCCTCACTCAGAAAGGAATTTCGTATTTAACGTTGGGGAAGGTTAACGGTTAAACTCCGGAGAGAATTTTACTCGCGACTAGCGGTGGCCCTCTGCCATATTTCTCTGAAATTATTACGCGATTCATTTTTTCGGGTAATAAATAACATCGAATAAGTGCGGTGCATGAAGTGTAAGAAAAACATACTTAATCGAGGGTATTTATTTCATTAATACGTAGCGTTATTAGACTCTAGCATTGAAGGTTTTATTACATCCATTGCTTTCTATTGTAATGGCTGAAACAAGTGGGAAAGAAGATTTTTGTCACTGGTACTTGATGACACCGTTGCTACTTCATGAAGAACAAGTTCTACCACTTTGTTTCCACATGCAGGAAGCGTGTAGATATATTTTTCCATTTAATGAACGTGCACTTATGTATTACTGATTTCCCTGCATGTTTTTATTTTGAGGAATTATAATTTGGTATTAGCTTTGTTTTCAGGATGGCCACAATTTTGAAAAAGGTGGACACAATTCAGTTAACTGTAAACCGAATAAAAAATATTCACCATAACAACAGAAAGCATTGAATTAGTTTATCTCTCAGATGATTACTCTATTTTAAATATAGCTTAATTGCAGTGATGAAGTATAGAAATTGTGAGTGACCGATTCTTGCTTAAGAATTTAAAGAAAAAAATGGGATATGCCCGAGTACATCTAAGTTCTAGATTTTAATAGTAGTTCCTGTGGATTTTATGGCGAAGCATGTACAATTATTTTATAATAAGCAGTGATTGGATACATAACTTTTCCTATCGGCCATTTCACTTCCATATCTTTTCGTAATCAATATTTATATTATCAATTTCAAAAACTTATAGTCATGAGCTTGAACTCTATCTTCGGCATGAATTAAATGTGGATGTAAATGTATGTTTAGCTATTTTTGCTTTATCATTTTATTCATCGCTTTTTAGAAATTACCTACGTACAGTTCCCAATTGAGCGACATACGTATTTATTTAGCAAGAGAAGTACGAACATTACTATTTATTTTTCAATCCAGGCAACTTTATTCACTTAAAAGCTTCTTTTAGTAGCTACCAACACTATTATTTATTTCTGGCTATTTCCATGCCTGCTGATATCTCTACACTTTGCATGGTAATCCTCAACTAGCCAAATTTTTCTCTCTGGCCTTCCCCTCTTAGGTTTCTTTTGTCTTGCTTTGTTCTATTAGATTTTCATTAGATATGCATGTTGAAAGGAAACTATTTTCTGTTTTAAAATGAAAAATAAATTTGCTTGACTCAGGTTTTGTTAATATTCCACCTCATTAAATGAAATGCGTAGGTGTGTACGATGTCGGCCCCACCTATTAATTTCAGTTGAAGATATCGAAAAGCAAAGAAATCTAAATCGTTTCAATAAGCTGTGGATGCGCAATAACAAAGTTGTTCACTGCACTACATTAGGTTACGTCTGAAATATTATTATATGTTATACTATAATTTGTTGGAATGAATTTTGATAAAACCTATTCTCATTTAGTGACAGCTCAAATTATCTGTATCTTTTCATAAACTCCCTCGGAAATCAAGGCTGTTTACAAACCAAGAGAATCAGTGTAAATTTGTGTTATGTCGATTTCGCAAATTTGATTGGTACAGTGAATGAATCCCAATGGATACCAACTCTTCGCCAGGAACTTGCATGATCACTGGAGGGAGACACCCTTCGTAAGGGCCACCAAGCGAGGCACCCTATATCAGGCATTTTCAGGCGTAAAAAAATCGCTGACATATTACATTCGCTTTTTGATGGTTTTCGTGCAGGGATATCTTGAGAGTCTTGATGATTCCTCTTCGTAATGTACTCGTAGTTTATTTAAACAGTAATGGTAGCAAAGGATAGCAGTCGTAAGGTCTGAAAACTGGGGAACTTGGCTGACGTTGTAGTGTCATGTAAAACTTTATTGAACCCTATTATTCTTAAAATATCCCGTCCGTATAAATGTTTCTATCAATGTGCATGGCTATAAAATTGCATTAATCACTTTATAACAATATAAAATTTGAAATAATGTTTCACCCGTATATCGTATGACTTTCCCTCCAGCATAGTGGATTTAAATGTGATTTTCAGGTGAATTGCATTTGGCAAAATCATCAGTACTTGTACGCCTCGTTATTCCTATTATATCCATTCCCAATGTCACTTGAATAGCTAACCTTCAGAAAATGAAAATATCGGTGTTATGGATCTTTTACGTTCACATTTTGGGCTTTTTTTTTACCAAAGTCATAAATAACCTGTTTCGCAGCATTTACTTTTGAATCATCCCTTTGGCGGTAGTAATATGGCTCACTGCAATGGGCAGAGCACTGTACGAATGACCGAAACAGCATCCGCATTCTCCCTTATCCAGCCCAATTGCGCACGGGGCTATAATGGATGAATCACATCCGATGTCTGCATGTTATTCGCCATGCATGTGCATTCAAGCATTTTCGAAGTAATTGGAATGCTGTGTCGCGAAAATGATCCAATAAATACTATTTATTCATTGAAATTTCAAATTAATCCATAGAGCCAACCGTATAATTTTCTCCACGATCGTGACTGACTTATTTCAAAAATGATTTATTGAATGAACTAAACATTAAGAAAAATGGATTATTTATCTTCAGTGCTTAACATTACGTATGGAAAATTATTTCATACACCATTTGGCTTTACTAGATCTTGATTGTAATGAATTATTATAGGCTTGAGTGATGTTAGCCCGTATATCTGAATGCTCGTGGGTATCTTTCTTTTAAGTGATCTCGAGAATATATTTTTTCTACCACCTTAGTTTAAAAAACGTTAATGTATTATGTAATATTGTTAATCCAGGCGTTTCTACAGGGTCGCACCCAAAAGTGGTAGGACTGATTTGCTCTGGCGCGAACGGAGCGGTGGAGGGGGGTCTGCCTGGCAGGATAAGGTGGAGAAGGCTCTTAGCAACAAACCGACACCAACCACAGTCGCCTGCGGGCTGTCGTTGAGTGAGGACACCGTTTTTAGTGAAGCAAGGTTTTTGTCCGCGTCGAAAAACAAAATGAATCTGAATTTAGAGCAACGTTATTCCGTGAAGTTTTGTGCGAAACTTGGGAAGACGGCAACTGAGACCCTCGATATTATCAAGCAGGCTTATGGGGACACTGCCTTAAGCCGTTCCACAGTGGCACAAGTTGTTTAAAGAGGGTGGGGAGCTCGTTGAAGACGACTATCGCTCCGGACGGCCGTCGACGGCAAGAACCGACACGAATGTGGACAGAGTGAGGACACTGCTGAACACAGACTGACGCTTAACCAGTGAAGAAATTGCAGACCAGTTGGGTCTGTCTGCATCCAACGTCCAACACATTATTTCACAGGATTTGGCCTGTACAAATTCAAAGCGTCGTGAAACTTGGAGACTCTTGGTTGAAATAACCCAATCCTTCACAGTCAGCATCGGTGGTATTTATTGATTCATCTCCTACCCCTTCTCATATATTTTTTTTTGCGTCTTCCACTTTGCTCCAACCATTCTACCACATTAGCAGATAACTGCGACCCCTTCAACCTCAACCGCATCCTCCCCTCCCTCTTCTCTCCCCTTCTCCCTCCTCCTTGGACGACTCCCTCCCTCCACTATCAACGATACCGTATTCCAGGAGGGAACGAGAGAAAGAGAGAGAGAGGGGGGGTCCCTGAAGTATATGACCGTGCGATGAAATATGGCGACGAAGCGTACGGTTGGCAATGTGTGCCCCCGAACGACTTGCTCGTGTCTGTGTGTATGTGTGTGAGTGAGAGAGAGAGCTTCCCTCCGACGCCGAGGCGACAACAACGCCACTATTTGCGTCCTCCCGTATGTTTGATCTTCTGGATGTAACGGCGGGGTTGTTTGTGCTCCGTGACAAGTTTTTCGTCGAAACACCCTTTGGGATCCCACGTCCAACCCCCTCCTATCCTCTCCACAACCTCCTTCACTCGCTTATTTTATTTTGTAGGAAAAAAAATAGAGGAGGGAAATAAGATAAAAGACACCTTCGCCACTTTCCCCGACCTTCTCCCTTCCTCACTTTCTCGCTGAATCCGACATTACTCTTGATCAAAGTTCTTTGGACTTTTCTTCAGGTTTCTCCGCTCCTCCCAAATCCCCCACTCCAGACCGGAAAACCTGCCCCCTTCTTCCCCTCCAATAAAAATACATCGTGACCGAATTCTGAGGATAAATCGGGGCGAGATCTTTGGAGGATATTTTCCTCTTCCTTATATATTTTTTTCCCTCATCGCTGCTGTTGGACGAAAATATCGGCAACTAGTCATTTGAAAAATGTTGGCAAGGAATTCCGGATATTTTAAAATTTATTTTCGAAGTGCATATAAATCAACTCCTTGCGAAACGAGAGTTGGCGTAAACATGTGTTGAATTCTTAAGTACTCTAGGAAATTATTATTGCCAACTCGCGTTTTGTCATGGGGAATATTAAAAGCGTCTGACCTTTGTGTTTCTCATTGTGAAAAAAATGAATAATTAATAGTTGTATTCGGTGAGTTCCTTTGTTTATTTTAATACGTCGTATATTTATTTGTTTATAATTCTTTGATTGATTTTAGTTCCTTCAGTCTTTCGACCCCCGAGCCCCATCGCATCTTGCGGGATATTTAATATAAATGCTATCCACGACTGTTTTTTCTACTTTTGTCCCACTAGAAAATATAATTAGCCATTACTAATTTCAGGTTGTATTTAAAAAATTACGAAGCGTATTTATTCCTGCCCATGATTTATCATCTCGATTTTGCAAATTGACCAGAGTTCATGTTATTACTTTATGCTTTTCGACGTTTGTTACCAATTGTGAATGATATAACATTTGTATGCTAGTTATCGAAAAACTGATTGGCATATTTTAAACCAAAAAAACAAGCAACATTTTAGACCTGAAACAGGAAGTAGGATAATCTCACTATGCAAGAACCCGTTGCAATTCCCAATGCATTTCTCAATAATACAATATAATACGACATATCTATATATTTTTCATTTTTATTAAAATTCGTCTTTAATTTCTTAGACTTAGGTGCTCGGTCAATGCTAAAAACTACGTGTTTTCTGAGACTTGACCTATTTCTTACTCGAATGTATATGATGTTCTGATAATTTCTCAATCAATTTTTTAAATCCATTTTCATATTGAAGTCGATGTAAACTCACATCATGATCTCGCTGCAATCAACAAGTTAATTTTACGTTTAAATAGCCCGATCCGAGGATAGCATTCAGTGCCTTCCACCCCAGATTCATAACTTCTCTCCGGGGATCGCTTCCCAGCAGTTTCCATCTTAGCCCTGCCCTCCAACAACTTATCCTTTCCGGATGCGAAGGGTGAGAAACTGCGCAGGATACCCATTTAAGATGTCACACGAATTAAGAGTTCGGTTAATCAAGGTACCCTTTCCAACTGGTGCTTCCTCCTTCGTAATGTGATCGACCCTCTTAGCCTTTCTCAAAGTCATTAAGGGACTTGCTCCTCGTATCAACATGCCCCCCTGAACATAGCGTTTATTTCGACTAGAATTCAAAATAAACCAGTATTTATTGCCTCATCTGAATCGGTGTAGGCGTATACCATGCTTTGTTTTTCAATGGGTAAGACGTCAGTCTTGAAAGTCACATTTAAGTTTGAAATGCTGCCATTAATGTTGTTTAGCAGTGTACACAACACAAATAAGATGTATATCGTGAGTTTATTCTAGTGAAGCTGCTGGTATTTAGTAATGGCACTCAGATATATTAGCTATCACGAATACCCATTTGTGATCAACTAACGGTTTTACCTCAACGTTCAGAACTTCTAAGAATTTCCTACGGAAGTATTTTTTAAAATTGTCGATTAATTTGTGATTATCTTTGAATCGCTCATCGCCTAATCCTCAATTCATGAATTATTTAAACATTTATGTATTAGATTTTTTCTTTATTTTTATTGATTGGACAAAAATATATTTGATCAAGCATTACTTTTAACCCCATCAATCTACTGCCCCTTAATGTTTTATTATCTGAACTCGCTTACAATGGATATTATGACAATAATCATTACCTTTTGGTCCCTTGGTAATTCATTTCGGTAAATATATGTTCTCTTAGAAAAACTAAACACAGTATTTACTTTATTTTTTATGATTAACTCGATGTGAAACTTAAACATTTAATATCCAATATTTGGTGAGTTTCTTATGTGACTATGCAAATTCGAATACTAATTCTAAGGAAAGATGTAAACTGTTGTATGCGCTTGTACCAAATTTGTTTAGGTAAGCAGCACATAGAGGTACTTTTTCATCGTAGGAAATGTAAAACTATGCCTTGCATTGAGAGTTTTTTGTATTATTCGCAATATAATAATTTAAGTAAGCTGAATGTACGAAGCGTTTATGTGTGTGCTTTTAAATTTATCGGTAAATTAAATTCCTCTCTGGATAAAATTATAACAATTAATTTAAAAGTGCGTTATTCATTAATGATGCGGTTCAATCGATCAAGTTTCATTTTAATTCTAGCATAGAATGCTTAAGTACTGCGTTTACATGTTCCAAAGGGAAAATATTTGCTTCATGATGGCAACACATAAAGATATAAAACACTATTCCAAGTTTTTTTAAAATAAATAATTTAATCACGTAGAGGCTAGCATAAATTCTGACGACAAATTGATAAAATATCATCCAAGCAAACAGTTTAAAAGCGTTGGAATCAAATTGACTGCAGAAAGAGGGTACTAAAAATGTTAATTCACGCTAGTCTGATTCCTAATTCTGGCTTGCATCCATTTCTTATCCAAATCTACATCACTATTCTCTTCGCCTCCGGCAATTAATCTTAAGAGTAGACCTTCTTTAATTCCACCCCGGAATCTCTATCTTCTCCGACTCTCTTATTTCTCCCTCTCCCCGCAAATGAAACCCTTTCCCTCCCCCTTTTATTCACTTTGATACTCCATTTGAATGCATCTCGGCTCGTAGCTTAATAGCCCATTGCCTTTTACTCCCGTTTTTTTTACGAAGCCGGATATTGCTTGCCACCAAGCTTCTTTTAAATCTTCAAAATCTATCCGCTCTTCGCCGCTTATTTCTCTTTTAACCAACCCCTTAATTTATGGCCCCCTCGCCCCTTGATTCTGGGTTTTCGTCACGTGTTGAAGAATATAATTCATTTCCAATTTAAGGCCTATGGGTTTTGATCTGGGGGCCTTTTCTAAACGTTCGCCGGGAAAAATTTTCCGCGCGACCCACTTAATTGCCATTTCTTTTTATAAATATAAAGATTTTAATATGCTATTAATTATTAGCCATAGCTTCCTGCATTTTTTCACAAACAGACTAAATGATCGTTTAATGAGACTTTTTAAGAAACATTCTTAGACAAGGTCTTTTTTTGAGATAATTTTAGTGGATACTTTTAATGTTGCTGACAAAATAAAATAGTACATTGTATAAGTTTGCAATATTATTATTCTCTTCTCTATATTACGAAAGGTGAGCATATGACTGTCGAAGATCACTCTTAGACCTTCGTGTTCGTTTAGCGGTAGTTGATCTTGCTCTAAAGCATAAAGATCATGGCTGTGTTGAATATGATCGCAGTTTTTGCCAAAAATGTTTTTGGTTTCCCCTCGCTATGTTTGTGAATTCGTATACCAACCTCATATAGAATGAACCAAACAAACCTCAATTATGGACTACTATTTTAATTTAGCGCATATTCCCCTCATTACTCTCAAGAGATTTTCTTTGTGACCACATAATAATGGATACCGTAATTGTAAGTTACTGAGGAATAGTACTTCCTCTCTTTTATTTATTTCTTCATTCCGATTTCTTCATTTCGAGTACATTTTCGTCTTTGTCACATTCTTACACTGTTTAATACACCCTCTTCTTCTTCTCCAGTTTGGAATATTCCCTCTATTGAAGATCTTTTCAATCACATTCACCCCTGCCTTTCTGGGGCAACTCATTAATCTCATATCGTTTACTTTTCTCTCATATATATCTGTTCGTTGATTCGTCTCTCTTGCATTCCCTCAATATTAACGAACCGATGTTCCACACTAATTTCATCTCAACTATTACCAGTGCATTCAATTAACAGTATTTCATAACCCAATTGTTCCTCGCTCTACCTCTCCTGTTTTTGCCAGAAATATTCCTCGAAAATAAGAGGTTTAGCAGTTTATAGTTTTCGTAGTTTAGACCCGATCTATTCAATTCGCATTTAGGCTTATCCTGCTGCAAGGTTTACTTTCATGCAAAAATGCGTAATATTCTGCATACAGCTATTTTTGTTACTTTAAAAAAAACCGCTTTTGTTATATCTAGGCAATTCAAATACTGTTAATACCCTTTTCATCGGAATTCTCGCGTCTGAAAATCTCATAATCTTTCCCACAACCATTCGTGAAAATTCTGGCTATATATAAAAATTCGAGCACTTGATCAATTTTTCCACGCCGTACACTCACTTTGCAGTCAACCTTCCCATTATTGATATAAAATATAACTCCTTTCTTTTTAAGCGTCTGTAAATTCGATTCCGTTCTATCTATTGGCGCAAAGGAGCTATTCAGGCCCCCACGTAGATCATGTGAGCTCTCAACAAGCAATATAGTAACTGCATCTTTGGCGTAGAATGTTGAATTATCTTGCACATTTATCCACAATAACATCAAGAAGCCATGGAGACAATACGTGTGCTTGGTACGCGATGACTTAGTGTAAACCAGTCATTGCTTTTTCATTGCTAGTTCTACTTAATATTTGTTCATTGCTAATTTGAGTGGAAGATTGGATTTGTAATATTTCTCAATTTTTTGCAGGTTTCATTGATGAACGTAAAAACCACGGAGCAGACAGACATGGATTGCTGTTCTATGGTCGCAAGTGGTGTCCAATGCGCTTACCCTGAAGTGTTGCTCCGTTCGATCAAGATGATGGAGGTGTTAGTGGGGGTGAGTTTTATTGCATTTATATCACTGTTGATGTGTTGTATTCCTGCCGTGTTGTCAATGTTGATGTTATTGAATTTAATTGCAACGAATTACAAAGCATAAAATCATTTGCCTTGATGAGGATTCGAACCCGGATCCCTTGAAATCCGGCTAAGTGCTTTAGATAGACAAGCTACCGTCCTCTTACAACCCAAAACTCCGTCCTCGTACACCCCGGATTGAGGGTGTACGAGGATTTGAACCTCGGGCTTCGAATTCCGGTGAGGCGAATGATTTCCTTACTTTGAAAATTGTTGCAACGCAATGTGCATTAGCAGTTGACTCCGTTAAAAATTATTGTTGCGGCATCTCCCGCCGTTTCTTTGAATTTATTGAATTTCTCATCCAAGGTAACCATAAATTAATAAATATGAGAGTATATCCAGAGATTAAATCGGCAATGAGACACAAGATTTAAATTTAGGCCCAGATGGATGAAAAATAGATTAGCCATAATTTACTTATTTTTTCGTTATTTGTGTATTTTTATATCCTCATATCAGGCAGTCACTCTGGTTCGCCGTTACCTCTTAATTAGGTACGTTATTCGTAGTAATGGTTCTTGTTTTTTCAAAGAAACTACTTTGTCTAGGAAAATAAATTTCTTTGCAAAGTGAATGCAACGTCTTTATTTGTGGACGTGATAGTCCATTGGTACAAGCTTATTAAGTGCTGACCGGAAGGTCTGAATTCTATTCCCCGTGATACCTCTGAGCACTCTCAGCCTCACTCAAGCTGTGTGACTTTTTCTTCGGGTACCAGGGCTTCCCGGGAAACTGTATGAAACACGGGGAAAGGAATTGGCCCCCCTCAATACACTGATGTGTGAATTTCACCCGCCGTCGGGCTTAGTACTGGGTGAACTCTACCATCACCTATCAAACTGACCTTAGAGCTGTCAACTCTGGTTGATATTTTCTTTTTAATCCTCTCTCTACCCAGAAACTAAAAGTTGGGCGAACGGTATTTTTGATCCAAGCTGTGATAAACCTTTTCAAGCCATGAAATAAATCATATTAATTGTGACCAATGAATACTTTGGAAATTCCTTTTGTTCAAAATAAGGTTTTGCAAATGATTTGAGCATTTTTGGCGTTTTCGTTTTCTTCATTCTTTCAATGTAGCCAAGGACTTCTTTAGAACTGGATGCTCAATCGCTGAATTAGTCAATAATATGGTAATCTGGACTTAATAATTCCCTCCTGGATGATCAAAAACAATAAAAGATGGGAATTCATTACAAGTAATGAACCCGAATATTAGCTCACACAAGTATAATTTTGTGATTAGATCCTAGAGCAAGCAAATAAGAGAACGGTTTCAAAACTGATTCTTCAGTCATTAAACAGATACTGAGTATAATTCTTTTGCTTACTATTTTCCTGCCAAGTCATCTTTTAGACGAAGTGTTTCTAAATTAGCATTCTCAGATAATCAATATGCATGCATTGAGCTATTGGAACATAGGTGACATTCAACCAAAATGTTTTCAAAAAAGGTAAATTCTAATAAACATCCTTGAACTTTGTATGCATTTTACTAACTTCTATTATCCCCTCCTTAAAAAAATTAATTTCAATAAAAATACTCGATTTTTATTTTTATATTCTTCCCTTCACGCAAACCGTTGAGTAGGCACTTAAACTTATCTTCTTTCAAATAAAAAAATCCTTATTTTGAGAGTCTCGGTTTTAGGCGTAATAGGCAAAATTAAAATATCAAGAAACTGTAACAGTAACTTTAATGGAGTCACCCGCTATGTGTGCATTATAATGCAACCATTTCAGAGAGTAAAAATCATTCGCCTTGACCGGAGGCGAATGATTTTTACTCTCTGAAATGGTTGCATTAAAATTAAAATAGATAAATGAAATGGTGTTTAACATACCCTTTGACCCGTTATTACAAAAGTTTTGAAAGGATATAGGCATAGTCAAGGGTTATAATTCTTCGTCATGCGGCCATGATCCTACATGAACATGAATGATTCATAAATATTTCTAGTTGCATATTCTATTCTTTACTATCCATTGAGCTTCTACTCAATTATCATGTTATTTCTCAGCCTTTTATTGTCCTATTGAGGTCTTTCCTTCAATTTTCCTTTCTTCAAGGTTCTTTCTTTGTCTCTTAGGATGTTTCTAGTTCATCTGGTTCTTTTCAATTTGGTGTTCCACAAGGCATTATGCTCTTCGAACTTTTGCGTACTTCTCCATTTTTCTCTTTTCCCATTTGATCATCAATGTCCTCCTTCCAGAAATACTGGTAAAGCAGTCTTATCGGATCTGCTTTTCCAGTGTTATGCGCCTCTGACATGCCAAGAGATACACCCTATACACGAATTACTGATAGTCCATTGTTTACAACCGTATTCACTTTTAACATATAATAAGTTGCCTTTTCGAAATGAGTGCCTTTATAGACTGAGATCTTCCTGTACTAGAATCTGAATTGAGGTCTTCCATCCAATATTATGTTGCTTCTGAAGTTGGAGAAGAATTCTATTTATACTTTTCCCTTTAACCATTAGCTGATTATCGGTATTTTTCCACATGCCACACTAGGAAATATTAGTAGTTAACTCCGCATTCTTGATATCTTCTGGACTACAGTCATTAAGACTTAATCGTTGATTTCAAGCCGTACCTCTGTCGCAATCAAACTAAGAATCATTTCAAACTCTAAAGATCATCATTACTTTCTTCCGCGTGAGTTTTTTAAAAACGTGATTTTTATTCGAGTTAGTTCTTTGTCTCAAAAGTTACGGAATTTTCAAACAAAAAGGTTAAGTACATATATTTAACTTATAGGTCAAGATGTTCAGGTCTGATATGGATAACATTTTATATAACTGAATTAAAGAACTTTCTTTTTCTTCTAATTGGGTGATTGTTAATTTCAGTCTTTTTCTTTGAGTTTAAACGTTTATTTTTCTGGCTCATTTCTTCTTTCAGGCAAATTTAAATCAATTCACTCTACATTAATGGGGCCAAAATAGTTTTTAATATTAATTATCTAACTATCTAAACGTCTTCTTCAGTATTCTTTTCAATATTTATTTTATGATGAATTACATCCACAAGGTTCACGGCCAAAAGATGTTGTTCGTTCATTCAGTTTTATACGTGTAGGTCCTCTATCTTGGCAACGCCGTAATCACGAATCTTAACTTTGAAGAGTGAAACTGAAGTTTAGTAGTAACCCTGAGCCATATGATTCTCCATTTAACCAGTCGTCACTTTATACGAAAATGTTGAACGATAAATTTGATTTAAATCATTTGCCACATCCCGATGAAACTATCCTTACCAGGAATTGATGCATGAACAAAACAGTTCTAGCTCTAGTCGTTTTGATCCGCCATGCTCTCGATTCCACCCTGTTTAAGAGCCATTTGTCTTTGTTCCTCTTGTTAGGGGACAAATAATAAGTTCTCAAGCCGACTGCCCACCACTAAACTGCCATCCCTTATTTTTCGCCCATTTCCCTCTCGAAGCCCCCATCCCCTTTCCCCCCCTCGCCACGCAATCCTTCTCTCCCCACCCTCGGGTCTCCGTTTCCCTCTTTCCCTCACCCAGCTCCGAAAGACCCTCTTCAGCTGCTTCTCATCGGAGACTCCGTGGTCTCAGTTCCGCCACGCACTCGCACGCCGCACTCTTGCCCTTCCCTCCCCTCCTCATCCTCCCTTCAGCGCCCTTGTCCCTTAAAAACCCTTCCTCCCCTCCCTCCTCACCCGATGTCTCCGCCGTCTTCGTGGATACCGTGTTAGTCACCCTTCACGCAGCCCTGCCCGACCCGCCCGTCCACCACCCCGCAATCCTTCTTCCCGGGACTAGCCTCTTAATCTTCTTCCGCTCTCCCTCACCATTTGGAAATAGTTGAGCCGCAGCCAGGGTGTGTGTGCGGGGTAGGGGGATCTGGGAGGGGGTCTGGGGGTGCCGGGAAGGAAAGAGGGAGAGATAGGGGTTTTGGGGGAAAACTGGTGTTGCAGATGGATGTGGGGGATGGGGGGAGGGAGGGAGAGGATGGGTGCTAAATATGAACCACGCGGGGTTTGGTTGGGGGATGTTTTTTTTTCTTCACGCCGTTAGGGCTGAGGAGGCGTGTGAATAAATAGACCGGAGAGAAGGAGATAGGACAGGATTTAGGAAATGCAGAACTAAGATATTTCTCCCTTCGACTATAGGGACACAATGGGCATTTCAGGGAATGTCATTGAATTTCCGTGCGCACCGTTCCATTCTTCTCGCTCAGTGGACCCGGGTTCACCAACAACGGTTGCGTGTCAGTAATATTTTGGTCTCAATCGCGTTGCCTTTTGGAAAACAACGTTTGCCGGTCAAATGTTTCCTTCAGTTAGTTTCACTCATTCCTAGGTATATGAGACAGAGTCTACTTTCGTTATAGTCTGTTTAGTATTTTGGCTTCCCTTTAGACGATAAATTTGTTTCGGTGCAAGGTTAAGTGCCCTGATGACAAGTATTAGTTTTATTTTTGACCCTCTGGATAACATCTCTGTGCTTCATTATGGATTTCTATCGTACAAAATGCTTCAGGGCACACTGATCCCTTTACAAGTGTAGAGATCTTATGGAAATGAGTGTGACGCTCATGAGCCCTCCTTTTGATGACAGTTATGTAACCTGCGTGTTCAACGTCGACATAATTTTATCACCCAATCGGACGGGTGTGGTAATAAAATATGGTTTTACTGCCGCCCTTTAATTTTTTTTTTAATTTTCTACATTGGGTGAATCTCCTATTATCAACGATTCTAAAAAATTACCCCTTAATACTTCTGCTAGCGTCATTGGTATAGGTAGAAATATTTTTCATCGTGGGCAATCCGATCTAATTAGGTCTCTAATGGAAATTATGTTTCTAGAAAACTCTGGAAATTAACTCGGGAATAGAAATCTTCTGAACAGTACCCACACTAGTCGTCATCCTGGATAGCGAGTTTGTATGGTAGGGAAGGTGGAAACCTAACATAATTATTACAGAGGTGAAAATTTAAGGGCTTTTATTCACTCAAACTTTTCTTTTCCACTTTTCCATAAAATATCGACGCTGATAATGATAGGATATAAGTTACATAAGCACTCTCTCAACATTTTTTTCTACGGATCATCGATGAAACAATTGTTCTCCAAAAGTGTGAAGATTTATAGAGGATTAATATTTTTGCTATTATTTCATATTTCACTGAAAGATTTACCGGCAAACGAGTAGTAGTAGTTTCAGGGGAGGCGACCGACAGCTCAGGTCATTTGCCCAATTAGCGATGGACAGGAAAGGATGAAGGGTGGAGAGAAACCCGGCGTGGGTATTTTCCTACTCTTAACCAAAGGTGCCAAGGGGTTCGCAGTTTAACGTCCCATCCGACGAGCGGCTTGCTCACTCCAAATGCTCTCCACAAAGTACCTTAAGTAGATATTGGGATATCACTGAAAAATATCTGCCATCTCCGGGATCGAACCCGGAACCTCTTGGTGGGACCAGAAATCGAATTCTGTCAACCGGAATCACTGTTCTTTATCATAGATCTGGTGGAATTGTTAATTGGAAAAAATAATTTTAATATGTTTTCATGATTCATTTTTTAAATAACAGCAACGCGAATCATGTTTGGACAAATTGTTTTCAAACTCTCAATACATTTAAGTACTTCCTCCTCTTAGGGGCGTTAGAAAACTAATTACCTTGGACTACCAAGAAGATTCAAGGATTCAAAAGTATAATAACGCTTCTAACAAACTCGGAGGTTAGCTGTTACGTCACCGGTAGTGGTGTTATTTTTTAACTGTGAAAGATTGATAAAAATTGCCTTATAAATGTTAAATTCCTCTTTCCATGGAAGGAATACCGTGGAAGGTGGCATGCTCAAGAGCTTACAATTATTTTTCCTACCAAAGTGGTAACACACCTGTTGTGGTTGTTTTGCATAGAAATTGTATTAAAATTGCACGCATAATAAAGAACCATTGTTGAAGCAACATAAATGCAACGAGTAAAAAGTGAAATATTTATTCAGTTTAGCTTAATATATCTAATAAAAAAGTTTAATCAGTTGATATATAATTTTAAACGCTTTCGATTTGGAAATGTTCTCTTTTTGACGGAAATACGAATATTAGTTGAAACTATACTCAATGAGTCTTTGATAGGACGTTTGGATATTTTTAAACTCTTAAGAGTCGCTGATGGTAAAAATGAAAACTTTGCCATTCGATAGTGTATGGAAAATGTCTCTCTTTTAGAATTGATAGCACGTAAAATGTGTAGTTGTGCGTGGTATGGTGATAGCTTTTTAAAAAGATTGCCACACGAAAAAAAAGTAACATTCTTTTATCCCTTTTTGGATGAAAGATCCGTCCCAACGCCTCTGTAATATGAGTCGTTTTGTCGGGTGAGATGGATTTGGATGAGGGGAATGCCACCCGGTTAGGAAAGGGTGGCGGGCTGACTCTTTAAGTTGGAATGGGGTGGGAAAGACGGATGAAAGGGGAAGGAGGAGTTCGCGGGAGGAAAGAAGAAAGTAATAGGAACTTGGGTCGAGGGAATAAAGCGTCAAGAAAAGCGAAGAAAAAAAAAAACAAAATTTTTCTCGAAGCTCTCGTGAAAAGTTTTCAGCTGTGAAGTTAGAATATTCATCCTCTTCAAATCTCGCCGTTCGAAGAATTCTACGTCGGGAAGACAGGTGAAATTCACTCTCAACCGTAGTTGATGAACTAAACAGGCGGAGGTTGTATTTATGGGCGCAGTATTTCAGAGCACATCTGACGTTAATGTGATCAGGAGACTGTCTCAAACATGGGAAACTGTTCGTTTCTCTTTGCGAGGCTTTAAAGTGGCCTTATGGCTCCAAAAAGTAATTTAACCGCCAAGAAACTGGTCGGATAGTGATCATCTTTTCTTTTTTTTCCTAAGGTAAACAAAAAGTAAATGAACATGGATAAACAATTGATTTTTGAAAATGGAAACAATTTTAGGAATAGTGATTTAATTATTTTGAAACTTCAGTATTTCTTAATACTTCCGAGACCCTTACCGTTTTTTTTTGTAATTGTGCCTTTGCTTCATATCGCTGTTGATATGTTGGATTTATCAGTGAAGTTTTTTAAAATTTGTGACACTTTATTAGAATTAAGTATATTGGCAGAATGTTTATAATTTTGGCCCTGTATTTACAAAACTCAATAGTGTAAAAAATAAATGTTTTAGGAGGGTATAAATGTGTTAAAATTCAAACTAACAACATCAATTTGAAATATGTATTTCTGACACATAATACCATTAGGATAAATAAATGAGCTTGGGTATATGTGTTAAAATGGTTTCAGTAATAATGTTGTATAAAAATCATTAATATGGAAATGAAGAGTATAAAATTGTTACAGTTTAAAAAATTAAGCACATAATTAGCGATATGGAGTTAAGTTTTATTAAAATTCTGATGACTTTATCATGTCAATACAAATTTTATTTTTGCACGTTCGTAAGCTTAAGTCTACGTGTTACACTGAAGCATAAATATTTTTTTAAATTTATTAATGCTTTCTGCAATCCTGATTCAATATTCTATTTACAATGAGCGGTAGGAGATCTTTTTGTTTGCTCCTCGAGAGAGGTCATCTCACCAATGTGACTTATATAATACGGTGAAATTGGATTCATCAGTCCAGGCGTAATTCTTTCGGATCGCTCAGATTGATGATTCGCCAACTCTCTAATTGAGTAGGTTAATAGACGTTTCATCCTTGCCAAAACGTCCTCAAGAAGTTATTTTTGACATTTCAATATTCGTGGGCTAGTAAATAAAGGAATTTCAAACAATTTCGATTCGTTTCTTAGGGCAATTGATGTGATTGTTAAAATTAGATTATCCTTTTTTTGTTTTTTTTTCCATCTATTGACATGCATCCCCTTCCCACCGGATATTGTCGTGTCCAAACAGAAGGGAAGACGTTAACAGTTTGCACTTTGACCTCCCTGCAGTCTTCAGCCTTTCTACTCCTCCTCAACCGCCAAATTAGGCGCGTGGGTATATCCACAATGCTGCGCACGGGGCACAATTCCCGCCTCGTGTTCAACCAAATCCTCGCATTGACATTTCTAATTCTAAATAAGAGAACAAATTTCCGCTTCCCGAAAGGTGGAGGAAGGATGATTCTAACCACCCTTCAGGCTTTGCAGACTATGGGGAGAGTGAGAAAGAGGGTTTGAGGTGGGACCGAGGGACTGGTAATCAAAGACCAGGATTCCGAAATGGTAGGAATTTCCATTTGGGTGGCGATGAGCAACGGAGGGAGGGTGGGTAGTTGGAGGGATTTTATTCGAGATGGGAAAAGATGAGAGCATTTGGACGTGGGACCCCGGATTTGGGAGTGCGAGAAGGGTTGGAGAGGAGAGAGGGAGCGCTAAGGGGACGAGGAGGGTGATCCTTGGGTGGGTGGAACGGGTGGGGAGGCGGAGAAAGGGAGGGAATTAAGGGTTAGAGAAAAGGATATGTGCGTAGAGGGGACGTGTAAAAGACCCTGTGACAGCATTCCTTTCGGATGGGACTTAAATTTCAACGCATCTCCTATTCCATTGCGATCCTTAAAGGAATTTCGTAGCTATCCCCTCTGCTTTTGCGTCCCGAATGGGGGATTCCTATTTCCTTTCCGAGATTCTTCTTTGTTTTCTTTTTTACAAGAGCGTTATTTTTGTACGGAATTCACTGAATATCTCTTGTCAGGCACTCGAGGCTGCATGTCGGGCTCTCGGTACGAGCCGTCGGGCTCGGTGTACAAGAAATGCGGTTTCGTTTAGATCACGCCATTTTTGCAGCGGTTATCTGGGTGTAATTTGTTGCACAATGAGTGTATGACTGCCCTTACTGGTTTGTCCTGCAGCTTTTGTTTTATTGAGGCATTTCCGTTTTGTCTCCATTCAAATCATAAGTCTCGTTACTATCTAAGAGATTCAGAGTGTTGTCAGTACCAGGGTTAACCTGATGAGTTGGATAGGTGGCATTAAACTTAGCTTTGGCTTGCACCAACATGGTATCGGTGAGGAGATGCTAATTTATAGGAAAGACATAATAATAAGTGAGGTCGAAAATCGCTCCGATAATTTATAGCGCTACTTATTCGGAGAGACTATACTGAAACTCTATGTCTCTTCTTTTGTTAGATTATTACTGATATAGTGAGACTCTTCGATAATTTTCCAGAAATAATTTCGAAACTGCAATTGACTTAACGGAGGAGGTATTTCGGCATGCAACCAAATTTATTTTTTGAATAATACGTTGTGAATATATTTTGCGTCACTCATTTAGAAGTAGAGTTGTAGGAAAAAGATTTCTGTAAACTTTATGGTGCGTAGTTTTGAACGATTCGAGAGTATGGTCGTTAAGCGGATAAGCGTCGATAGGAAGCTTTAGAGGTTTTAGATAAGGCTGAGAAAGGCAAAATGGACACTAAGGAAAACGATAGGTGATATGCATGAGAGGGAAAGTAAAAATATGTTGGAGATATTAAAGAAGGCAGAAGCAATGGATGTAAGGCATGTAGAGTGGCATTGAATTGTTGATGCTGATGAAGAGATAAGCGAGGTAGAGCGAGGGAAAGATTATGTTTGATAACTAATGTTAAATGAAAGTATTTTTTTTAATGTAGGATGCTATTGTATTTATAGTTTAATGGCATAGGTTATGAAGCAGTGCTTAGTCTCTGTGTCTATTAAAGCCTACTTTAGTCAAAAATAATAATTTTAATAATAATAACTCACCTGATACTATGGAGAATATGTTCATAAGCAAAACATTGCTTGTAGCGTGGAGGCTCCGGGATAAAATGACAATTTTGCATGAAATTTATTTCTTCCACCATACAAGGATAATTAGATATTCTAGTTGAGGGTGAAATTGATTGATTTTCCTGAAAGATTGACAAACAAAATAAAAATATAGCAAATGTGGGTCGCGGTGGTCCAGTGGGTAGAGCGTTGAACTACTGACCAGAGAAGGTCCCGGGTTCGATTCCCGGGCAAGGCACTCTGGGCACTTGCAGCTCCACCCAAGCTAGTTGATTTTTTGGGTACCAGATCTTCCTGGGAAACCATAACCGGCACAGGGAAAGGAACTGGCCCCCCTACCCTGATCTGTGAATATTCACACACCGTCGGGCTTAGTACATGGGTGAGCTCTACCATCACTACTAAACTAGGTTGATTACTGGGTTTTATAAAACGAATATATACCATCTCGCTAAATCTCTCTCATTTGTTGTTCAGCATGAAATATTATTTCCTCCTAAGAAATATTTTCCTGCACTCATGCTGATTGTTTTCGTTTCACACACACATATAAATATCTCCTTATTTAAAAGAGAATAATTTCATGGAGGACGAAGAAATTTTTTTGTAAATATCGTTATCCTAATCTCTTTCCAAGGCATGAGGATATAAACAATAGGCGTATGATCAGCATTCTAGAGCGAAGTTACGATATGTTGGATGAGGTATGCGGAATGGGCAGTGAGTGTTTGGGTTCTCGGACAAGCGACGAAAATGTGGCTTATTGTCTCTCTCATCAGTATTTTGGACGGAGAAGGACCGCCCAAACTCAAGCGTCCTTTTCTCGCCTCGCCATCGGTGAGTCAGTGTAAACGAGGCCTTCCTTTTAATGTCTGTGACTTAAAATTCTAGGTTCAAACTACGCCTTTTATTGCCAATAAATTCGATTAAATTGCAGTTAGTTTGAATATTTTTTAATTAACTTTATTAATATTTTAACTTAATTAATATTAAGTTAATTTGTCCCTAAAAACTAGTCTGTGAAGCTATTAGTGCCCTTATTTGTGACTAGATGCTTCTTTTACGTAGCTGTTCATTGTGCTCCCGAAGTCATCCATGTACATATGGTACTTGTATTTGGTAAATTTGAACCTTGGAAGCACTTCTGATTGGACGAATGAAACCAGAAGTGAGTTGCGAGACAAATTATTTTATGTTAACTTTTTACTTTCAGCAATGGTTTCTCTGTAAAATATCATGACAAATATAAATCCACCCTGTCGTTTGTCCATATTGTAAAAGCTAATAACTGTCACCTTAAGATAAGGCTGTAGTACTTTTGTTTTTTTTTCATATAATAACTCATGCTGAAGTTAATTAATTTAATTCTTGTCAATTCCTTGATTTCTTGCTGAGTTTATAAAATAGAGGTCACTTTTGTGAGCGAAAGAAAGGCTACTTTCACCATCAACAATAATATGACGTGTATAGCACATAAGGTCTAGCCTAAAAAATCGTCTCCATTTGTAGGGAGATACCTCTTGAGTGCAAATCGTTTTCTCGTGGAAGTAATTTAAACTTGGGGAGGGAATATATCAATTCTTTTCTCTTTTTCTTAACGTCAAAATGTTATTAAAGGTGAATTGTTGAAAAAAATATTTGTCCTTGTTTTGGAGTGTTCATTGGACCGAGGGCTAGTTGAAAATGTCACTGAATCGTTCTACGAAAATGTGATGCATTTTAATTATAAAAATTGTCATATTCAGAATATGATTCTTGAGTATTAAATTCATGAAAAAATCTAGTTGTTATTTATATATTCATGAAATGTAAGTTTCAAACACAGCCATAAGTACCCATAGCAGATAAGACCCTAGAGAAAAAATTGTTTTTACGGCTACGGATTTTCTGATTTTGGTTTTTTTTTCTTGAAAACTTTACTACTTTATATTACCGTATTAAAGAAGAGTACAAAACTGGATCTGTTGGATAATTTGCTTTATAATTTTTAAATCCCGAATCGGTAGTTTAATCCTCATTAAATGGAACATCTCATTTCATCTTTATCACTCAAGAACTGTGAAAAATTTTATTTTTTCCCCGTCTCATATAATTTTGAACTAATTCTTCCACCCTGTTCTTTTCATCCCTCTTCTTCTCTTCCCATATCTTTTCCCGTTTCGCAAAGGAAAGAAAAACTCGATATTTCTTATACATTCTCACGAATCCCCCACCACCCTCAGGTTTTTGTTTCTTTCCTTCCTTCTTCCCTTCCCGGGCGACCCTTCCTTCACCACTTCGCCCTCTTCCCTTCCTCCCCACCCACTATTCCCTCCGACTCCCTCCTCCCCCGCCGCTCACTCTCCCATTCCATCCCCCCACCCCCTCGGCCGCCTTACGTTACGACTAAAGGAGTCGCAGGAGAAGTTATATACGTTCCTTTGGCCTGACAGGGGCTTTAATTTCTATTTTCCCGCCGTCTCCCCGGCTTAATTTCAACACGGGATCTTTCCTGGTGTTCTCTTCAGACAGCGTTTTAATGAATTCCTACGTTCCCTACGAAGTAAAGGGGCAAACCACCCTTCCCCCTCCTCTTCTTACATCGTCAAACTCCTCCCCGTATCTTTCTTCTTTTCATTCTCTTTTTGTTTTTCTATCACCTCTCCGTCTCCCTCTCTTTCCCTCCATCTCTTCTCCTTCAAAGGAATCGAGAGAATATTCTCGATTTTTGGAAGCCAAAAATATACGTTATAGATCCGACTTAAAACGAGGTTCGGTGGGGATTCAAGGTCGCCGCCGTGAGAATTCGGAATGGTAGCTGGGGGCGCTGGTTAACGATTAATGGTCGTATTTGAGGTACAATTATTACCTTAAGAGGTCGAAATTTTCTCCGTGATTTGAAAGTAGTAGTTCATCCTTAAATTCTGCTTAATTTCATGGGGTTATTTTTTTGCATGAATGTGTGTATTGGATAAGTGCATATAGTATGTATATGCATATATATATATATATATATATATATATATATATATAAAAGTTAGGAGCCGGAGTTTTCTAATCCCGTTGTCAACTTAATTTAATTCAGTTTCTATGAATAAATTGGATACATATTCCTTCAGGTTTTGATTATTCGTCTTACAGTTCGTATGAATACATTAATATTTTACAAAAAGATTAGTCAGATTAAGGGACGCAAATTATTCATTATTGAAATTCTACCGGAGAATATTTTAATAGGATTTACTGTGTCTACGATGCTCTATTACAAAATAAGGTATAAATCATTAATCCACGTATTTAAAACGTTTTTTGGGAATTGTTAACTGACCTTTTAGGACAAGAATGAACGCTATCTGGTGGTGGTTTATTGGTTTTGGTTTCGACGGGTGACAAGTTTTGAGCACTAAAAGGGGTCGATAGAAGATTCATACCTCGTGAGCTAAGACATCAATTGGGTCCATCTTTCAAAGGATCATTAAAGCTTTTGGACTATTATTAGTTCAAGAATCATCACTGTAAAAATAATTTTTGCCTACATCTTGAAAACATCAAATTTTGGTGGCGTAATTAGGTGGAATTTTTACTATGGAAATATGTACATGGTCTACCCCAAAAACTAAGTAAATTGAATTGGGGGAAACCTTTATTGCAGAACATAATACAAATTACTAAAAATCTTCAAAACAGCACCCTTGTAAATGCGCACAACGATGTCGGCGCCCCTGCCACGCTTCTGATACGCTTCCAAGCAAGATCCGAGGCAAGGTTGTCACACAAACAGTCTTCCGACAACACCTTGGGAACCATCTTGGCCCACCTTTCTCATTAGTAAATCTTCTGTAAGAATGCAATGCACTGTTGTTGTCAAATATTCAACTACAATATTCATAATATTCATACAAATATTCTACTCTTCTATTAAGATCTTGACACTTGGGGTCAATCAGAATTAAGCACGTGTCTTAATTTTTGCACATTTTCATCACACAGTGTCGATGATGGATGTCCAGGGCATTCCTCATCGTAAACATCCTCGTAACCCTCCCAAGACATCTTGTGTAAGCAGAAAACCATCTTTTGGGACATTTCTCCATCTCCATATGCATCCTTAGCCATGGTAATGGTCTCTGAATCCGTTTTTTCGAGTTTAACTAACTTTTAATGCACATCATTACTCCATAAAAAGTGGCATCGTGAATATGTGACGCGACCCTCGAACAGGGGTTCAGCCTAGCAGCGATCCGTAGACTTTAACGGCCCGCAGACAACTGACGCGGGTCGTGTTGCTTTCCTAAGACCTCTCACCATTTTCCCGCCACAAGTGATCCCATTCCAGTCGTCCGCTTTGCCAGGAAAAATCGTTTTACCTACTTTTTGGGAGAAACCCTGTTTGACAAATCGTTTGGCTGTAGCTGGATGGTCATCAGCGGGTATCCATCTGGAAAATCGTCAGCTGCAGGTTTCCACTCCAACTTTGATAAAGCCCATTTATTCCTAGATCCATACAGTCACTTATTCACATTATTGGTATTTTCGTCTGTTGTCTTCACCCATTTTCTTCCTTCTGTCATTTCCTCCAGCCGACCCCTTCGCCTTTAAATACGTCAATTGAGGTGAAATTCGCAATGTTTTCAAAAGATTTCTTTTATCTATTATGGTGGTGTGTAACGTGGTTAATGAGACCTAATTTATCGTCATTATTGATGGTTTTTACCTTGAACCGAATAAAAAATTGCTGAATTGTTCTTTTTGGGTCAAATTTTGTTGTATTAGGAAAAACCGTTATAATTGTATTGTAAACGGAGAAATAATTGAGTGGAGGCGTCAATAAGTTTTTTACATAGCGTGTATTTAGATAGACAAATAAAATGGACACTCAATCGTATTGATCACCTTCACGACGATCACCTTCTGACAGACCTTTGCGGACAGAAGGAATATGATATGTGTGTGTACATATATTTTATATATATATATATATATATGCGCGGTCGCGGTAGTTCAGGGGGTTGAGCGTTGGACTAATGACCGGAGGGCCCGGGTTCGATTCTCTGGGCGCTTGCAGCTCCACCCAAGCTATGTGATTTTTCGGGTACCAGATCTTCCTGGGAAACCATAACCGGCACAGGGAAAGGAACTGGCCCCCCTACCCTGATGTGTGAACACCACACGCCGTCGGGCTTAGTACTGGAGGAACTTCTACCATCACCTACCAAACCAACCTCCAGGTTGATTACTGTGTTTATGGTTATATATACATATATTTCAGTGTATTTAAAGCATCCATTCCTTGGATGGTGCTCTTCTTTGCATTACTATTTGCTAAAATGGAAAATTTTCAATATATGTTTTGCAGTTATTTCAGGATAGTTTTCAAACATAATGCAAAACCTTGAATTTCTTATTATAACCGCAAATGAAAAATTTCTTAAATAGAGGTTGCTAATACATTACATTAGATTCGACGATGTTTTCGTGCACAGTGTCAAACAGATATTCGTAATTATTGGATATCGCATTTTATTATTGACCCCATCTCCAGGACTGCTAAGTTCACTCTTCAGCGAATTTTAATGCTTGCATATAAAATGTAATGCACATGTTAAAATTTTCCGAGCAAAGAAAAGAAATGGATGATGCCCTCGAGGTTTATATGATTCATAATAATGTGCCACGGTGACAGTTACTTTTAAGAATGACGTTGATTTAATCTCATTCAGTGAAATAAATAGGTTCTCCTTGTTTACTATCAAAGTGTATATTCTTCTCAATGTAGGCAGTTGGTCGGTAGTAGGTCGGACAGTAAAATTAACACGTCCAATTTTTTTAAACGTTACGACGAGTTACTATGAATTTTGAGTGTTTTGTGGGCTTAGGTTACCAATATGTGGAGCGTATCCGAGTTTTGGTAAAATTTCACCGATTTTAAGTTTTGTTTTGTAAGTAAACTATTTGTTATGAATGAGATATTGATGTGCAAATGTGCTTAATATTTTTATCTCTCCAGTTTCCGAATCAAAAACTACCTTACTTTGAATTTTGTTTTGTAAAATGAGTAAAGTGATTCGTAACACGCCCATTATCTAATAAAATACTCACCTGAAATCTTTCATTCTATGGGCTAAGAAATTAGGTAAAAAATATTCAATTCTTGCCTAAGTCAAAATGTCAAGTCTACGTCATTTTTATAACACGTCCACTATTTGTAACCCTAAGGGCACTTTATAAAATTGAATAGGGCGTTAAGAAAGGAAAAGGCCAAGTTTAACGCTGAAATGGGAGGACAAAACTATAGCAGGTGGAACAGTTTACGTATCTCGGAGGTGTTCTCGATCATGATGATCAAAGTAGTAGGAACATATGTAGAAGAATTGCGTTGGGTAAGGAAGCTTTTTCAAGGAGATGGAAATAAATAGCGAGGACAGAATTTTAAGAAAAGGCTCGTCAAAACTTTGACATGTATTGCGGTTTTGTACGGTGTGAAAACACAGTCGTTGAAGCAAGATAATGAGCATGGCTTGGAGTCTTTTAAAATGAGGGTATGAAGAAGGATGGAAAAGGTGAAGTGGACTGAAAGGAGAACAAACGAGGAGCACTAGGCATGATGGCAGAGGAGATGGGAATGCTGGGAGAAATCAAAAAGAGGCAGGCAAGATGGTTGTAGAGCGTTGTCATTGGCAAGGCCATCGTCACTATACCGTTTGGCAGCTGCTGCCCATGCTAAAACTTACCTTAATCGAAATATTACCTATAGTAATAATATGGTGACATTATTACTTTCATTAAAACTATCGGTAATAATTTTTTTATGATTAAACGATGATTTTCCCGTCAAGATGCATGAGATTAATTCACAGAATTCAGATCAAACAATGAGTATGTGCATTAATGTTACCGCATTCGTGTATGGTTTAAATCCTGAGAGCGGCAAGCAGGATGAGCGAGGCTGACTCGCGGGGATTGGTGGCTCCAAAAAAGAAATAAATAAAATGGGTCTTGGGGAGTGAATTGTCAAAAAGGGAAGTGGAGAGTGCCTCTCTATTCCCCCGTCTGGGATTCTAGCTCTTCGTGCGAGCGCTCCCTTCTGAATCCCTTCTCATTTCGCGAATTTTAACCTCGTCATCAGAGGCATTATCATCCTGGCACGTCATTCAAAATCCCTTAACTTGGTCCTCTCCCCTCCCCCTCATGTGCTCTCTCCCAACCCCCTCTCTCCCTGCAACCCCCTTCCGACCCGCTCCCCATTGTCGTCTCTCATCCCTCCTCCTTACTCTCCCGTCTCCATTTCTGAATAAAAAGGAATTCTTTCTCCTTCGCGTTTTTTCACATTCGCTGCCTGACCCCACTTCTTTTTTTTCTTCATCCCATCGCATTTCAAATTATCCTTCGCTTGCAGTCCCCCACCTCCCCCTTCCCCTGCCCCTGCCCCTTTGAGGGAGAGAGAGAGAGATTGTATTTGTGTGAGTGTGTGTATGTCGGGTGAGTGTGAGCCCATGAAGCCAAGCTCCTCCTCAAGCGCTCCTCAAACTGTCATCCATTCTCATTTATTCAGCAGCACTAAGCACACTCAACGCTAAATTGAACTCACCCTGCCTCCCTCTCCTCATTCTCAGTCTACATCCTCCCTCCACCCCATCTTCCGTTCCACTCCCACCCCCGCATCCTCGCGCTCGCCAACCCCTCCAAAACTCCTCTCCTTTGCCGGAGAGACACTTCTACGCAAATGCAATTTAAAGCGGAGGGGAAGTTTGAAAAAAAATATATCAAAAAGATGAAGTCTCCTTGTTTTTTTGACCCCTCTCCCCCCCGCAAAAGGTCACGTTGAAATGGTCCTTCGTTTATATATTCATCCGAGTTTGAAACTACTGTCTCCATGACGCGTGGTCTGTGACCGTCTCGCTAATTTCATGGCTTCTCTCATGGCGTCGTATCGTACGTGAGGAATCAATCCGTGAAAGTTGCAGTTGGGCGTTTCTTTACCGGGCACAAGGCAGTGCGCGGTCATTTCTTTTATAACCTCCCGTTTACTTTTTAATTAGTCCCACAAATCTTTCCCCCTCTTAATTTGTGTGGGGGAACTCTGGAGTGCATTAATGTGACGCGGATCACATATTACATCTCCCGACAAGTGCTGCACGGGAGGCCGTTAAAATTTACGCATAGCTCGTAAAAAAAGTAAGTTTCGTGTATTTTTAATATAATGAATAGCATCCAAACCAATAAGGTCTACCTTGAAATCGCTGCGAGAGATGCAATAACCTCAGGGAACATGACAGTCACAACTGTTAGCATGGGTGAAAAGACACGCGGGTGCCATAAATAGTTTCTTTTGGGTGTCGCAGCTACCTTACTACAGGACGTAAACACTTGAGAGAGAGAGAGAGAGAGGGAGAGAGAAAAATATATGCGTTGCAGTACTAAACGGTGCAACATACCTGAGTTTCATTCCTGCCTCTAAATTATTCTTTTAGTTTTTCTTGAGATTTTTACGAGTGTTTAAGTGGGTTTAATTGCCTTGGCGGTCCATTAAAAAGGAAATGAGGGAGCGGAGAGGCATTAAAGAGCTGTGCTTTCATGCTCGATAGCTATTCTGTGTGTGCGAAGGCATTATATTTTTTTTCATTCCCTTTGAATTTTTGAAAGAAAGCCAAGCAGCGGAACGTAGCACCCTAAGATCCCCGCGAAGCTCCGTTGTTGAATATCGTTACGTTCTTCCCTCTTCCCCCCCCCCCCGCAATATCTCCTCTTTCGTTGGAAGTCCTTCCTAGTCGAGGAATTTCGACTCGGGAGGAGGAGGCGAGGGAGTCGGTGATGAAGAGGAATAAAGGTGGGTGGCTTGGTGGATGGGAGGAGGGGATAGTAAAAAGGTTAGAGAAATAATGGACGTGAAATGAAAGGGGACAGGTGAACGACACTCCGGCGCTCCCTTAATTTATGGGCTAATAAAAAATGGCCAACCATTGGCAGGCCCGTTTTGTGGCGAGGAAGAGCGATGGCGGAGGGAACGCGTCCGGACGATCGAGCATCCATGAAGACGGAAGCAAAGATGAAGAAGAAGGGGGGGAAGAGAGGCGTGTGATGGGATGAAAGAAAGTTGGAAGGAGGCATTATTATTTTTTCATCATCTGGTTGGAGAATGAAACATCCCTGTTTAGGAGTTCTTCTTTTTTTTATACATGCCATTTCGTGGTGCGTCGATGGCCACTTGGGCCGAGATGGCCTCTAGGGGAGGGATTTTAATGGTGGATGTTGCAGGAGTTCAAAAAAGAAACACTCCCCTTGGTACTTCTCGCGTTAGACTTCCTCTCATTGTGATGGATGTGCCATACGGCGGACAGCATCGACGTTTAAGGTCCATTCCTTGAGCAGGTAACATGCCGCCCCCTCCCGGATTATAGGGCTTACGACCACGTTAATCCCGAAGTTAATTTTATGCTAATCAGTAAAAGTCTTAATATTACTCTTTACGATCTGAGCTCAACACAAAACAACCTCAGGGAAGGTAGAAGACTGCACCCAATTAGAAACTTAGAAAAAAACGATAAACTAAAATACTACCATTTTACTGTTTAAAAATAATAGTGCTCTGGCTCCTTTGCGCTTTTATGAGGTCCATAATTATTTAGGGTTTGATTTGTCCATTTAATTAAATCAGTTTTCTTGAGTTAAGCAGTAAATTTCGATTGAACATGAAATTTGTATTAATAATACTTAAAATGCCAACTTTTTATTCTAGTAGTCAAGGGTATACCTTATTGTAACTTTCTAGGTCAAAAATTGTAGTCATTTTGACATTCACTAAATGCCGTCAAGAAAAATCAACCAGTGTCTTACGTGCTCATATATCAGCATTTAAATTACCTTGCTTAAGTTTTATATCTTTTACATCTTGGTCGTAGTGTACATATTTAAACACAAAAAGTATTTACTAACATTTTCTATTTTTAAAATAGCATGGGGAATGTAAAAATAAATGTCCCCACGTTAAATGTTGGTATATTTGTCGTTAATTCTTTCATTAATAGCTTTCATTATATATACAGGTATATATATATATATATATATATATATATATATATATATATATATATATATACCTGTATACATATATATAGCGTAAGTCGTTTAAATTCACCAGTTTCGCCAGCTACCCTGCTGGCGTCCTCATGTCAAGGATGGAAAGAAGCTCGTTGTCCCGTCTTATATAGGGAAAATCTGGCGCCAATACCGGGAAATTTCTTCGGCCAATCAGGGAACGTCCTTGTATTCGCGCAGAATAACTCTTTTCCACGCACTGTGGAGTGGATATCCATCCTCTCTGTTGAAGTATTCTGGCCTTTTAACGATTTCAATGGCCTCTCTAATTATCCTCGGGAAGTATTTTTCTTCTTTCGCTATTATTTTAGCGTCGTCGAACACAATAGTGTTCGGGTTCACTCCAGGAGTGCTCAGCGATGGCCGATGCTCTAAACTGTTTAGTCACGGTTGCTCTCTGATGCTCACTCATGCGTGTTTTCAGCGCTCTGCATGTTTCACCGATGTACCATTTGCCGCTAGAACATGGCACTTGGTACACGCCTTCTAATAGTGACGTTGAAATTTCATCCTTGGGTCCGAGTAGGGTATGATGATGATATACATAAAAATGGAAAGTCTAAAAATGTATTTCTGTTTTTGAAAAAAATAGACATTTACTCTCAAGCCAGGGTATTTCATAATTATAATTACACGTATATTCCGAAGCATATATTTATTTTTAAGAAAACTGACATATATATTGTGGGAATTTCATAAAGGAGTCACTTTATTTTCCTCATAAAGTACATTAATAGGTTAATATCTCCATAGTAAACATTTAAGTTTGCAACTGATTAATTTTGAGACATTGACATTAGAATGTCATGTCCCTATGCTTGAATATTGTGCGTGGAATATGCCCAGTTAACTGGCTGGAGTCTTTTTCGGACCCGTGAATCTATCACCGCGGAATAATTTTTTACAGCACGAAGGCGTGTTGAAAAAGTGCATCAGGCGATGCGTACATCTTAAGATACTAGTGGGAGCCCACTATATTTCAGACCGAAGTATTTTATTTTATTGTGTACTTTAAAAGAGGGAAAAGGCGGCAATTAGCGTTGTACAACCTTGCCATGCGAAGTAGATCGAATCTTCACCGCACTAGGAAGCCACCTCCATCTGTTAACACTTCCTTGAAGGGCTCAAAGGCTGCACAGGTGTGGAAGAACACTTTCCATTAGCGGGAAAGGTGGCATTTCCGTCACTACTATTTCTTAGCGGGCCATTAAAACGGGTGCTATGCGGTTCGTTGCCATTCCCCTCCCCCTTAACCCTCACGGAGGAGGAGGAGAAGGGAGATAGGAAAGAGACTGTGGGAGACATCCGTTATTTTATTGAAACTACATAAAATCTCAATGGACTCGAAAGCTTACTCCTGCGGAGAGTTTTACGTTCGTTCGCAATCACCCACAACTTGTTATTTTGTACGTACAGAATAACCGCTTTTATAGTGCTGGGTTTTCAAAAGAGGGTAGACGTTTAATAAATTTAGTTTAATGCATACTCTCCGTCATCGAGAAGTAATTAACTTAGCGGAGTTTTAGCCAAACCTCTATATCCCTTTAAAAAAAAATAGGTGGAGGTATGGATTATCTCTTTCTGTCGTAACAATGTGGATTTTAATGTACATACTCGTATACGAGCACTAGAAGTTGATTTATAAGTGCCCGTTCACTGGAAGGACAAATTGCATTTGCTTTTGTCTAATGTAAAATATTTTTAAGTCTTACGGAGCCAAAAGCTATGGAGTCCCAAATGGCAGGAGAAAATATCATGTTTGCAAAATGCATAAAGTCCTTTTGTGCGCGTGATAATGGTATTTTTGAATATTTCATCTAAATCTCTTTCATGACTGTAAGCTCTTCTTCTTATGGTTAATGGCCTTTTGGTTATAATAGGTTAAGCTCTATTTTATTTTACTGATGCGAGGCCATTAATTCAAAGTTTAAATTGACTGTCCCTCTAAAGACTGACATATATCCGCATAATGTGAAATTTTATAACTAATATCCTGCAAATGTAGGCAAGTTAAGTGCTCTTACAGGTGTATTTCCTGATATGCAAAATAAATTATTTGTAGTTTGTATTCTTCGCTCTGGATATGCACGTTGAAATGGCTTGCAAACTACTTAAACTTCGTAAAGGAGTTAATGTGTTGTAGAGATGGAGTTGTAACATTTATTCATCCATGTCGATGCATTTTATAAAATTCAGTCGCTGCAATACCTGATACAATCACGCGTAATTTCAGATAAATCAGTTTTTAGATATTTAGTTTTAAATTCAGTGTTTTGTTGAGTCTTTAGGAGTACCACGATCTTTGCGGCAAAGAATAAAAGGGAAATAAAATGTAGTTTCATTCACATAAAAAAATTATCGTATTCCAATTTTTTTACGTGAAAACTGTACAAGAGTAACACTCGCTTAGAGGCCGAAATCACCAACTTACGATATTTTCGCGTTTGCAAGATAGTCCTTTAAATAGACCGTATGGTGAGTGAATTCCTCCCAGGTTTTCGATGGGATTACGTTCTTCATTTTCACCGACATTTCGTTGACCATACTCACCCATCTTTTTCAGGACTGCTCAATTCACATAGAGATCTATATATATGTATGTATATATACACACACACGTATATACATATATATATATATATATACACAAACATACGATACTCGTACATTTATATATGCACGTATTCGAGTATACACGTGTATTTATGCGTATGTAAATCGATTTTTGAGCTTTATATGAAACACCTGTACTTGCGATATTTGCCCTCGACTAATATACATTCAGCCGTTATGTAATATTTAAGTCTAGTTTACCGTCTACAGTGCATTACATTGTACCGTGAGCGATGGGACTCGCTGAGTTGATTACAGGGGAAACATGTTATCCCACCGTAACTTCACGCGCAGGTGACTTGATTGTTTTAAATCTTCACCGCTTTCAATCAATTTCACACCAGACGAGTCATGGCAAGGGGAGGATCCGTTTTTGGAGTTACACGCTCCCGTATGACAAGCTCAGAATACGTCATTGCGTTCCCTGCCACCGAAATTTCCTTAACACTGGCGCTTCAAAGCATGACCCGGTTATTCAAGAAAATATGCAAATTACCTGCCGTGATCGGATTTGTGATGGAATGAAAATTACGGAACATGTTGCTGTCTTTTTTAAAACTCGTTCTCAATTGCACTGCTCTCTACACATGGTCGAAGTTAAAATTGGCCGTAGATAAATTATTCGTCGAAAATGAACACAAAATATTAATGCACTCCAGCTAAACTTCAAACTTTTCATTGACGTTTTTCAATTAAACAACTTTGCTGTAAAATTTTTATTCTCACTTGATGTTATACTATAACAAAACTTGGGTCGTGAGAATAAAAATTTTATGTGGAAAAGCAAAGTGGTTTAATTGAAAAACGTCAATATGAAGATTTTCCACCAAGTTACGCCAGAAACTGTTTTATTTTTCAAACTTTTCACTCGGTTATAAATTCCCTGGAAACGATTTTTTTTTAATTGACTTGTTCATTGTATTAACCTTTAGAGATCTCAAAAAAGTAATTATTACACCGAGAATATGTCAATTGAATGGTCAATGGCTAATTCTATTTACCGTAGCCAAGAAGGTGCGCCAACCGATATGGAAATAGGTACGGTAATGTGTGAAAGTTTTATTGCCACTTTTAGGCAGCTTGTTTTGGGAAAATTCGATCGCTTATATTCTCTCTGTCTCAAGTGATTACATACTTATAATATTTTATCACATCCGATTCTTGCTGTAATCATAGTGGCCGGTAGTGTTGGTGTCTTGCTTCTTGGTTCTTGCATAAGATCATGTGTGAACCCTGCGACATTGTCAGTGCTATTTAGAAAGTATTATTATGTAAGCAGTACTCATTTCAGCACATTGATAAGTGATTAATAGTTGATTTTTTAAGAACTATTAGTTTCTTAATAATAATTTAATTTCCACACTACCAGTAAACAAATTGATACGAGATGAAATAGTAAATAGTTTTATTGCAAACGCCAATAAAAAATATTTGGGGTAAGCAGTTAGCGACTTTAATGATTATCTAGTTATCGATTTCGGTGGAGACGGTAAACAGTAATCAACGGTAAAAATAATCAGGAGCGGAGAATTCGTAGTTATTTTTACTTAGGCCTAATCCATGCTCTTTTAATTGACACTCGCTTAGCGGCCGGATTCACCGGCTTACCAGATATTTTCGCGGTAGTAAGGTACTTCTTTAAAAAAACATATGGTGAATATATTCCTCTTAGGTCTTTGATTGGGTCACGTTCTCCATTTCCGCCGACATTTCGATGACCACACTCGTCATCGTCTTCAGGACTACTTTATTCATGTGGCGATGTACGGCGATTCCACATATTCAATTGATTACTTGTCATTTTTCTAAAATTCTTTTTCTCTACTAAACTCTATTCCAGGAATTTTTTACCACGGTTTACCGAGTAACTATATAATTTATGAATATTTTAATATATTTTTTTTGGAAACCAGTATTTATTAATTGTTTTAATTTGAGTGTATGACTCGTATAAAAAAGCCTCGTGTGCGTTCACATTTGCATCCTCTAACCATCCTGTAATAGTTGTCTAAACCATGAAATGGTTGTCTTCAAATAAGTATATTCTGGTGATTTTGTTTGATTTTTTATGATTGCGTATCGTGTGAGGGAATAACAAATAGGTTAATGAATGACGGCGTCTATTTTTCTTACTCTATTTCGATATAGATCTACCTATTTCTGTATTAATCTGCCAATATGGTCCCATTGTAATTCCCTACATTTCCAAAAGTCATCTAACACCACCTGCTGGCTCACTTCGTGAATCAAGAGGTTCCCAAACTAATGCCTCTAGCATACCGAGCCTCTAGCCGAGGTCACCCCATCTATGGCTTTTTTATTGAACAGGGAAATAAAAGTTCCTAAGCCAGTCGGTCACTTCCTAATTATTACAATAATATTTGTTTGCATATCAATTTATTGAAAGAAGCGATATCGAATCTGATGGACCTGATGGGACCTGATGTGGTACTTAACATTCATTATTTCAAATGCATCCATAAAATTCTGCGAATTCACTCTCGCTTGTGGTCAATACGATGTTATCGCTACGCTTAGTATGCTATTTTTTCTTTTTCGAGAATTAATCCGAGTAGCTAAGAATCAGCATCACTGTATTGATATGAACATGTGTGCACATGTTGTAAATTTCCATTTAAGTATCTCTCATAACATGGGAAGTTATTCATCTGCATCTACATGATACCCCGCAAGCCACTGAAAAGGTGTGTGTCCACCCCGGGCATGCACAGCACACGGACTGACAAATTCACACATCATGCGTAAGCCTCACAACAAAAAAAAATATTTAACATGCATTGAACAAGAAAACATCAGAAATAAGAACGGTGCACATTGTGACATCACTATTTCTATTAAAGTAATGCAAGTGATACTTTTCTTGTTAAATATAGCCTCAATTAATTTTAATATGCATGCGTATACATGCGAATACGTCCTCATTCTCACACACACACAGACGCAAACATTCAAATCCATGCACTAAAATACGCATGCACCTACGTACATGAGTGTACGTACATATTTATATAAAAAAATGTAATAATTATTGTCTTTAATCTATAGTTGATGTGAGTATACAAGTGAAACTGTTTCTATCTTTAATTGTTTTCGGAAAAAGCGACATTTCTACAGGGAATCATTCTCATCTTGAATTAATGATTTATATCTTCATGTGTCTTCATAGTTAATTGGTGCAAATCGCCATTTAAATAGATATTCACTCAACATTCTCTGCATTACTTCTAACCCAAATTCTATTCGCAACGGATGGATATTTTGCCACACGAAGAAGTGAAAAACAACCTCTTTCCTACTTCTCGGATACAACGTATGTCTTTAATAAAGCACAATTTTAGAACTAAGTGCAAGTGCACTACGGTAGCAGTGGGGTACATAGTGTCAACAGTAAAACATATATAGATGTAAAGCTTTTTTGATTTTATCAATTAATAATGTTTTAAATTTAGATTTATCATTGAATTTATTTGTCCAAATCGAAAACAATAATGGCCGAACCTCGACTTTAACAGTAACAAGAGTAAAGACTTACCATGCATAATAACCAAAGCATCATGTTCGTGTGAATATTATTTTATGTTATAATTTTACCGTTAAAGAGATGTAAATACCTGTCAGTTTCATCATTATTGTGCAATGTTTTTATTTTGAAATAGTTAATGCATCACAGACTCGCCCACGTGGCTCTCAGCATCCATACCGATGTAAGGATGTTTATAGATTGCGACTACCCCTGTTATATTATCTGCTTGTATTCGCTTTTGTGCGTTCACCAAGAAATACTTTTCCTGTAACAAAATCGTAATCTTCGAAAAGGTGAGCTGTTTCTACACCGTCCCAAGTCGTAAACTATCCAATGGGTACCTTTACCCTTCGCATATTTTCGCCCAAGGATCTCGGTACATTCCGAAAGTGCTTTTATTTCCCTGCAACGTCCTGAAGTAAGACGGCAGCCACTCAAAATGGAAAATAGGACTCATTAAGCTTTCCACTCGGAACTTCTTGTGTAAACACACGCTTCTCCCAACTTCCCCCCCACTTCCTTAATCAGTTTCCTGAAGCGTATTCATCCCGCGCGACGCACATAAATCATGCTCATGGGAGCGTTATTCCCAGTGCTTCGGGAGTCCATTTCGAATGCTTGATCGGGAGGATGGAGTAAAAGTTTAAAAAAAAGGGTTTGAAAATGCAAAATGTCTGTGATGGCTATGGTGGGTTTCAAAAGCGGGGGAATAATATGTGTGGGAGGGAGGGCGAGCGAAATGGGGAAGGTGAGAGGGGCAAAGTATTACGATTTCAGCGAAGAGGAAGAAAAGAAAGGGAAGGACGAGGGGAGGAGAAATAGATGTCGAGAGAGAGAGAGAGCGGGAGCAAACAAGTTTAATTGGCAGCCCTAAATCAAGCGAGCCGTGGGTTGAGTAGCGGGAACGCGTTCGAGCGTGTGACCGCGTGTGTATGTGAGGGAAGCTGGATGTGCCCGCACGGGTATGGAGGAATGAGAATGGCGAAAGGAGATTGTACGTGAGTGTGTGTGTGTGTGTGTGTGTAGGCTTGGAATAGGAGAGGCCATCGTTCTCAGGGCAGAAGCTAGGCGAGTGCGCGGATAAGGAGTGCGGAATACCCCGCCCACGGAAGGAGATGTTTGAGCCGGAGTATTGCGACGCTTCGTACTCTTAAGGTTGTTGACTGTTTGCCAAAGGTTCAGCGGGTTTTCGGGTTCTTATCTCTCTCTCCCTCGGCATATGCGCGCCCAATAAGACGTCTCTGTTACGTCCGACTAAACCCCCATCCTCCTCCTCCTCCTCTTCACCTCCCCCCTCGCGTATGTTCCCTTCTGTTTTATTCATGCGCAAAGTCCTACGCTTCCCATTTATAACCTCTCTGCTGTGTTTTTTTTTCATTCTCTGTGCGTTATTGTGATGGACTTCGATGGCGATGGAAGTGAATGCGATACTCGGGCGATAAAACCTTAAAGGAATGAAAGTAGCGTTAAGAAAGTGGTCCTTCCTCTTTCTTCCCTTCCTTCCTTGTTGGTAGATTTCTGGCAACAAAGGGCCGAACAAAAGGGTGAGGAATGTGAAAAGTAAGCAATATGAAGTTAAGCTATGACTGTAAGTTTTTCGGTCCCCCACGAATAGACTCTCCACGAATTATTATAGCTTTTATCCTTGAATTATAATCCCTTACTGCTGTTAGAATGTTTGAAATATCATTCATCATATCGTGTGTTAGAGTAGGGGTTATCTAAACTCGGAGTTAGTTGTAAATAAGCATGACAGTAGAAGGGATGCAATTTAAAAGAGTAACCTGTTCATAAAACAGTGTCTGGCGTAACTTGGTGGAAAATCTCCATATTGAAGTTTTTATAAATCAAACCACTTTGATTTTTCACAAAAACTTTTTATTCTCACGACCCAGGTTTCGTTATAGCGTAACATCATCAGGTATGTATAATGTCATCATCAGGTATGTATACATGTATATGCCATAACGAAACCTGGGTCGTGAGAATAAAAAGTTTATGTGGAAAAGCAAAGTGGTTTGCTTTATAAAAACGTCAATAATCTGTTCATATTTTGAAATTTTTGACCGTTTAATTAGCAATTGTTTCATTGCCCACGAAACCTAATACTTTCTCTAGATGATTGATTGGTTGTTAAAATAATTCGGATGAATTATTTAAATAAAATTTGCTCCCGTGTGAATACAAATTTATAAAAAGGCTTGACTATGCCTGCAAAAGGCAAAAGTAATTAATTTCCAGGATTAAAATGAGGCTTGTAATAAATTATCATTCAGCGATCCACTAAGCTCTGGTAATACTTCAATTGAGACATAACTTGGATATGGCAGTTGTTTTAATTTCATTAACTTATTTAATGTACTACGTCGTGCATCAACAAAACTATTTATTCAATGAGAGGGGAAGAAGGAAATGTAAAGTGATAGTTTGATTTATCTCCTATGTTTTTATTTATTGGTATCAAGATAGTTGCTTGATTTTCATTTATTTTCACTATTAATTAAAGAGAAACCAATGATTTTCTTATTTGATGGGCTATTTCGTTCTATTAAGTTGCGAAAATGGCTGCTATGTAGTGATAAATCATTGGCAAATTGAATCGAGACCGTTTTAATAAATGTGTCGATTTAACTCTATACGAGAGATGGAGTCAGTTTACTTGGGAGTGAGCCAGATCTCTTTCACTGCACCTTCGAGAAAGCCGTGGTTAGTGGTAGGGGAGATCTTGAAAGTTATAAGCTGTTCAAAATAAATAAAAAGAAAATAATACCTATTTTGCAGGTGTATCGGAAATGGAAGGGAAAAGATTTTTGTCTTCTAATCTCCCTTTTCTGTATCAGAGATCGAGTTACGGAATTTTGAAACGTGGGCGTAATGTTTTAAAATGCCAATGTGAGTAAGTCAACAAATGAGTCGCAAACGTCAGATTACGTAATTCCAAGTTTCAATTACGCGCGCACATATTGTCAGCAAATAGCAGTGTGTGTATGATTATGGTAGAGGCTGTGTGACATCTCGCGGTCAGTCAGTCAGTCAGTGGTAGCCAGTGCAATATGGCGGGTGTGTTGTATGAGTGTACATGAGAAGAACAGCTGTCCCGAACATTTCATTGGGAACACCCAGAACATCCACCGTACAGTCCACCGACTTTGCCCCCAGTGATTTTCATCTGTTTGGACCGCTATAAAAATCATTTGGGTGGCCGAAGGCCGTAGAGGCTTCTTTGGCTGCGACAGCAAATAAAAGAATCCTTTGCTGTCGGTCCTCAAGGACTTGAAAAGAGAAAAAAAAGTCTGAACGTACAGGGCGAACGTGTAGAAAGGTGGAATGAATTTTAGGAAATTTCTTTGATTATTATTGCCTCTATCTAGTTTAGCGAGTTATTTATTGACTTACCCTCGTACCGCCGGAGAGGTAGTTCACCCGTGTCGTTCCCGTATTGATAGTCGAGACCGTGATTATTTGAACATCCATCATAAATGGAAAGACTAAAAATTAAGTGATCTTATCGTTTAACAGGATTTAAAAATTAAAAGAGAACATAGTTCACTACTCTGTATCATTTTCAGGCATAGTTTGAGGTTTTTTTTTATTAACGCACTGTACTATATACTTGTATTCAGAAATTAATGGATATTCAAAGCATATCATGAGACATGGTTAAATATACGTAATGATATCCGTTCTTTGTTTTTGGGTGATATTACATTTGAACTAGACCCTGCTTCCTAATCGTTACCCTGTCTTTGTGCCACAGAGAAACAATCATCATGCAAACAGTCAGTGAAACAGAAATGATAAGTTTAAGGTAGTACTGTACCAACTTCATCTTGGGAATTGATTGTTATGAAATGTAAGTCACAAAGTTTTGATCAATATCTTTTTTTAAATATCATATTGACGACTTGAAATAAATATTTTACGTCATTTATTGTAGTGACGTAAATAAAATCTAATTTTAAAATATTATATAATATATTTGGCTCATGGACCCAAACATCATGAGAGTGGGATAAGCTCTGAGTTAATTATAACCGTAATTCTAATTTTTTTCCGAACCTGGCTGTAAAACTTCATCGGAGTTTCATCCACTGCTTGGGGTAATTTATAGATATAAAATGCTAAAATAATCAATTGAAATTAAACAAATGTATTCATTATTTTTGCATCCCCTTCAATGTCACGGATCTTTTTAATTTTCGATTGTACTTGAATTAATGCATTACAAATAACTTAAAAGGAGCAATTGCCATTGAATTATACATGTATTCCAATGATTGGAGTAATAGAGTCTGGTGAACATACTTGCCGAATAATAAGGTATTCTGCTAGTATGAATGTAATGCAGTCAGGTGGTGTAAATGAAGTCTGTTTTATCGAGGACAATAAACATTTTTTCTCTTATATGCAAAGATAAGAGAAACAGTTTTCGTCGCCGTTTGTACCAGTCAACCTATAGTTTTCCCAAGGTTTTACTGCTTATTGTCCAAATCTATTGACTCCCTAGGTAAGTTTGGGGAAATACCAGTGAGAAAATTTAAGAGATATCTTGTAAATGATTTAACGATAAGATCACCTTGAAAGTTTATCCGAATCATGCTTATTATTTTTTCCTTTTCTGTATACATACGCAAGTATTACATAAACAATATTAGCCTCATCATGAACAAATACCATATCACCTCAATCACAGAATTTTTTTAAAGAGGATTACGGTTAATATACACGATGCTGGTTTGAGGGTAATACGCTCCTGTAGATGTTCATGTTTTGTAAATACGGAGTGCTTTTAATGCGTCGTTTTACAAATTATCCTGACTGTATAAGTGAGCACATTATTCCCCATGCTTAAGTGACTTTCTACCGATATGCTTTGCTGTTATCTTATTTCCGACTATCATTACCTCCCTTAACCTTTGAGAGACCTTTAAATGAGTCTTAAGAAGTGCTGCGCTTAATCCTCAAGAAAAATGACAGTCTTGGACCCCAACGAAGGGCTCAGCGCTGAAACGCATGGCTAAGTGTATGGGCTCCAAGTTATTAGACCGAACATTCTAGCTCGCGGAAGCGAAGAGGCATGGCAAATGCGTACATACTTTTCTCGAATTTACCATAATGATGCGTTTTTCAAGTGGTAGTATGGCTACTGAGGCGACAGGTGTGAGTGTTTGAGTTAATTTGTGATTTCTTTCTCAAGAAAGGCATTGGTTGAACAAAGAAATTTCTCGGAAAACATTGAAATTTGAAGGATGTTGTAAATAGTCCCTTTTGTAATGAACTTTGAATATTGTATCTACCTGTATGCCGTAAGTATGAAAAAAGAACAATTTATAGGCTGTATTTTGCAATATTTTTTAATATTTATCTGTCATCATCATCAGTATTTCAATCCTAGGATTCTTTTCCTGCAGCCTTCCATTCTACTCTATTTAATGTCAATTCCCTCAATCTTTGATAACATCTCTGTTTTACGTCATTAATTTGTCCTATGTACATGTCTCTTGGTCTTCCTCGTGGAATCATCCCTTCTGTTTTTTTGTCTATTATATTCCTAATAAATCCATTGTGCCTCAATGTGTGTCCAATCTATCTATTTTTCTTTGTCGTAGAGTTCTCTATATGGTCCTATCCTCTTCTGATATTGTATATACTTTCTCGTTCCATATATACTATTATTATTATTAGGTAATCTACCGGTTAAGGTAGGTTTTTTTGGATGCACACAACTATCAAATAAACATTTTGTGACTCCCCACCTAGCAAACTAATCTAGAGCTAATAAAGCCTCTTCATCTCGGTGTACTTCTTTCCTCCCTTCATCCCGTCCAACATCCCTATCCTGTTCCTACCCTTACCTCACTTGCCCAACATTCTCCCCTCTATTACCCTCTTCAACATTCCACTACCGCTCAATACGCCTTTCATCCATTTTTCCTGCCTCCATAGGATTTCTCTCAACAAACCCCTCTCCTCCCCCACCATTTCTAGTACTTCCTCATTTGTTTTCCTTTCGGTCCATTTCACCTTCTCCATTCTTCTCCACACCCACATTTCAAAAGCCTCCAATCTACGTCTATCCTCCTGCTTCAGCGACCACGTTTCCGCGCCGTACGCTACGCTACGTACTATAGCTACGCTCCATATCAGAGTTTTTACGAGTCTTGTCTTAACATCCCTACTCAACATCCCCGTCATCAACTCCCTCCTCCTTGAGAAAGCCTCCTTGCCTAGCGCAATTCTTCTCCTTACGTCCCTACCACTTTGACCGTATTGGTCCAAAACACTTCCGAGATATGTAAACTGTTCTACCTGCTCTATTTTTTCCCCGCCTATTTTAATATTTAGCTTAGCCTTTTTCTTTCTGGAAAATCTCACAACCTTTGTTTTATTAATATTGATTCTCATCCCATATTTTCCAATGTTCCAAGACTCGGAACCATAGAGCGCCATACTCCACACACAAGTCTTGACGATTTGCTTCCTTGTTTCCAGTCTTAGGTTCTTTGAACATAGTAATTGCCTCTTCTTCATGAATATGTTCTTAGCTCGATGTCGGTCGAGCTTCTTCCATCCCAGGTTAAACTGCTGCCCAATTAGATGAAGGTTTCCACTTGCTTTAGTTTAACCACTCGAATTGTGAGATCTGCATTTAGCTTCTCTCTTCCCCATCCAAGGATTTTCGTTTTCTTCTTGATGATGTTCATATTATATTTCCCCAGTACTTAATCCATAGCACTTAGTTATGCTTACAGCTCCTCTGGCGTTTTTGCCGCAACTGCGATATCATCTACATGTTTATCTATATCGAGCCATATTTATCAAATCCGTTAAATTAGCTAAATTTACGGTCACTTGAATCTAGCACCCTTCTTTAGTTGTAGTTATCCCTGTACAAATGTGTCAGGTAATTCTTTTATAAATACAATTTGGGATATTGCATTTCATATATTGGGTTTTTTCACTGGGTTTAGGAATACATACATTATAAATACTCGCGAATTGAATGAATGGATGCGGCCGTCCCTTTTTGGATATAATTACTATTAGGAAACTTTGTATTTTAATTTCCACCCGTTTTGCTTATTTAACTTGACCAGTTTTAGCGTTATACCTGATGATAGCCTTTAATCGTTGAAACCGGTTGTGTTTAATTAAAAAAATATATAAATGGAAATTAGGTTTAAATTTATTCCTCCAGAACATTGCTTTTCCCTTGTCATCTGTATCTGTTACTGATATGGGAAATGAATTTAAATAATGCAATATAGATGACTATATTTTTTTCAAGAAAGAAAATTTGTTTCAGTGATACGTACAGATTTAACATAATCTTAGATTAGAAGTTTCTTTCCCAATAGATAAAAAAATTCCCTAAACCTAAGTTTAAACTGACTGCTTATCACTCCCTTATGGAGAATGTTAACCCAGTATTCTTCATTCTGAGCCAAAATGAACGAATTCTACCCTAATGAAGATGCTTTGGGCTTGTGGGTTTATCTTAATGCATGTACGAGTCGTAATGTCTTATTGAGATTCACTTGTCTCGAAATTACCTTTATGCACGAGCAATACTTGAGCTTTCTATAAGTCAGTGTGGGTAATGCAATATTTGAATATTGTCGGCATAACTAAAACCATCATTTCACTCCGAATCCGGGTAAATATTTGCTATGGGACTCATAATCAACTTTTTTATCGTTCTGCACATGAGTGGATACTTTTTTATTAGTGTCTTTAATTGAGTTTACATGCTCAACTTCAGTCTTTCGTTTTATTTGCCATTTTCTGTGTCAGTCGAAGAGGGAAATCGTGGGTATATTGAGTCAGTCTACCCTTTTGGAAAAAGTTACGCGTGTAAGGTCTTAGACGTCTTTGATTTAAATTTTATTCGAGTATTTTTCCACGCTCAATGCGGCAGTCCCTGCGATAGAATTAATTCATGCTCGATGTAAACTGAACCAGTAACCTTTCCCGGGGCTTATAAAGCAATCACCGATATTCAGCCCGTCATTCACCCATGCAGTCAGAGACACGTGGAAACGATTTCACGGAGTGCTATTTCCTCAGTCGCTGATTAATCTCGCTAACGCTCGGGGTCGTGACTCTGAAGATAGGCCGTCTCGGAGACCTCTCTTGCGTCTAATGAGCTCTTCTATGCTAATCCGGGTGTCCGAGGGACGGGGGTTCACTCGACAGAGTTAATGTAGGGGAGTGGGAAGTTTGTGGAGGGAGCGAGGTTGGTGGAGGAGAGACAGGAGGAGGAGAGGGAGGAGGAGGAGAAGGAGGCGTCCTCAGGAGCCGGAGGGAAGGTGGTGTCCCATTGAGCACTGGTACCTTCTCAATGGATTCAAGGCATGCATCGCATGCCAGGAGAGAATTGAAAACGCATTTCTTTCGAGATCTTCAGATACTGCAGATTGAAATCTCCTGCGGACCACGGCCGGCGATAAATTCGTAACTAGTTTGTTGGAGAGGTCGACATGCAGTTCGGTCATAAATGATCTCAAGTTTCCAGTGTAAATAAAAACTCGATCATAGAATGAAAATAAACTTTTATTGGCAGCAAATGTTCTGCGTGCCTGTGAATGTTCATGAGCTGATGATGTAGCCAATGGTGTTGCCATAACTTTTACCTTAGAGATATTCTTTATGGTGACGACAATGAATACAGGTCTCCACTTGCATTGAAGTACATGACGTTGTGAAGAAATGCGAAACCGTAGAAAGGGAACGACAACTGTTGCTAAAACTGGTGAATACTTTTCCTTTTAGTTATTTATTTTTAAAAATTTTATTGGTAGAAGTCTGAGAATGTATTTTCAAGTGAATGGCAAAGCAAATATCGCGTCATTTATGAACGAATTTATTCTTAAATTTTCCTCTCTTATATTTTATTAGAAAAATCGGTGAGCCGAATAGTAGATTGGTTATACTACAATAAGGGAGTTGATGGGAGGAAGAACGATAATGTATCGGGGTAGAGGAAGGAAGAGAATAGGCTTTTAGGTCAGCAAAAAGGCAAGTTGAAGTTATGAAGAATTGAAGAAGAAAATAAGCTTGGGCAAAGTAGAGGAAATTCTCGCAATACATATGATGCAGCACTCGGTGGAGACCGTATAAAACACTTTCAAAAGAAGGAATACTTTTACTGAAATTCACATATAAAATTATCAATTTTATCTTCTTTACTGTTATTTAATGCCAGTATTTAATCTAAACCTACATCCAATACATGTAATCTATATTAGTACAACGTCAACAACCTATAATACCAAGTAATAGTCATACGTATAACTGGAGTTAAGGTTTCCGTTGGCATTCGATCTACAATCTTTGACTTGTGATTTGATAAGGCGTCAAAATCAATTTATGACTAGGAAAGGTATCCTCATAGAAATATCTTGCAAAAATGTGTACAGCGAGGATTTATATGATTTTGGCAAAGAATGAAGGACCTGGTAAACTTCGTTATGCAGGAAACAAAAGGAATATATTTTAGAAGCTTGTGATATGAATTCGTATGGGCAAACAAACACATTTTTTTAATACGCTGAATTTTCTATTTTTAACTCATTTATTTATGTTTTTAACTGAGTCATTTGCTGAACGATGTTTGATTTTCCACGCTTTGAAGTCAAATATAAATTATTTGTTTACCTAACGTCTCAATTGGGTCCACACGAACCTAATTCAAATTTTCCATGCAAAATCTGGAATATTCATTCTTTAAAAGAGATATTTTTTTACGCGGAATATTCTACGGTTCTTGAACTTCGTCAAACCGCTACAAAACGTTTGCTTTGCACGTGAATTCTTTCTTCAAGTTTCACCTCAATTTATTGTTTATGTATTCATAATAGTAGTGAATTGTATAAAAAGTACTGGAATAAGTTTCGAAAAAATTGATTTATTTAAAATATTGCTACAATGCCTCAGAATTCTACAAATATAGTATGTATATATATATATATATTATATATATTATATATATATTATATATATATATATATATATATATATATATATATATATATATATATATATATATATAACCATAAACACAGTAATCAACCCGAAGGTCGGTTTAGTAGGTGATGGTAGAGCTCACCCGTGTACCAAGCCCAACGGCGTGTGAATATTCACACATCAGGGTAGGGGGGCCAGTTCCTTTCCCTGTGCCGGTTATGGTTTCCCAGAAAGATCTGGTACCGAAAAATCAACCAGCTTGGGTGGAGCTGCAGGTGCCCAAAGTGCCTTTCCCGGGAATCGAACCCGGGACCCTCCGGTCAGTAGTCCAACGCTCTACCCGCTATACCCACCGCGACCCATATATATACATATATATATATGCATACATATGTGTGTGTATGTACATTCTAACACGAAAACCCGCCACATGGCGAACACATATTCTTACACTAGTGATCTGCTCGATTCCGCCTTCCCCACCATTCCTTTGTTCGACTTTCATTAGAGTTCCTTTCCATTTTCCTTGTATCTGTATCCATTTGAATGAGCATATAACCATAAACACAGTAATCAACCCGAAGGTCGGTTTAGTAGGTGATGGTAGAGCTTACCCATGTACCAAGCCCATATTAATTTTTTCAGCGCCCCTATAAGTTTCTCAATCAGTTTCTTCTCCTCTCCTAAAACATCATTTCTTCGTATGAATCCCTCTTTGTTCAGTTTTCATTTCTACGTATAGCTGTTTCCTTCCATTTCTCGGTTTAATAAATCTCAAATACCTCCATCCAGGATCATCAGTTTTCTTCAATGGCCATAGGTGTCGGCTAAGAATCTTTTTTACGTGTCATTTTCTGCTGCCAATAATTTTAACAATCCAGAGATCGCGTGTTTTCGTTTCTTCGCAGGAAATTCCTAGGAAGGTTGTGGCATTTTATACATCAATCACGTGTATAGTGAAAGCGTTATGTGCAACATGCACAATCTTTGAATTTTTAATTTTGTTCCGACTTGTAACTTAAATGTTTTTAATATTTCTAAATGGACTTCGGATTCTTACTATTATGATTTCTGATTGTTCTGGGGAAGAATGAGTATTTGAATCTATTTGTATTGGAATCTATCTCCCTTATTTTATCTTTGTGGTCTGATCTACCTAAGTATTGTGGGGCCATTATTATTCCTTTTGTGTTATCGTTAAACTCGCTGGTTCTGAACCTTTCCAAAAGTTTAAGTCTCGCTTGTTCTCTTCGTATTTCAAGGGGCTCCCAGGCTAAATCCCCTAAGAGACCTGTTACACTTGCGTTCTTGTCGTATATATTTTTCACGGATCTGGCGGATATTCTCTGGACTTTATCTAGCTCTTTTTGCCAGATTTTTTCTCAAGGGTCTCAAATACTTGCGGCATATTCCAAATGTGGTCTAACTAGAGCAAAATAACCCCTCTGTTTAACTACCTCATTACATTTCCCCACCACCCGTTTAATGAAATAATGTTCATGTTAATTCATAATATGACGAGCGGTATGTTATCGGCCGAGGAATAGTATTATAATGAATGTTTGGTGAGACTGTTTTTAAAATTCTGAAATAAAATAATCAAATAATTTTCTCTCTTAAAACATACTTATTCAACTCCCCCAAAATCCTTCCCAGATTCAACAGTGCTTTAGCGATCTGCCGGACGTAGTCTGGTGCACCCTATATGTCCTCCAAGAGAAGCAAAGGACACTGAAAACGACCACCACCTTAGATTCGAGCCGCAGTCCTTGGTGTGAGAAGCCATTTCTCTCGAGTCTCACCCTGAGCCGATATCCCACGTGATCTCCCTCACTCGCGCTCCACGAGGAGCGCGCCGAGCTGGACCGCTCTGGATAGAGGGACCACATGGCTCGCTCTCGCATACCAATGTCGACGATCTATCTGGTGTGCCCCGATTCACTTCTCACGAGGCGAATTTATTTATTCGTTGCTCTCATTATGGCAAAAATATGGGCAACACTGCGAAGCGAAATGTTTCAAGATTTTTCATTCATTTGATCAGGGAGCGATGAGATTGAGTCTGACTCTCTATGTTGCTTTTGATGTGTGGCAAAAATATGTATCGAGAAAAATTCATTAACCAGGTCGCAGGAGTAAATATTTGGCACACGGAGATGAAATGAATGTGTACCACAGTTTTCTCTTCGTAAGTCAAGACTTAGTCGTTGTACCAAGATCAGAAAACCCAATAGTTTACATTTATCTAAGGAGACGTGTGTGTAAGACCGCAGAAAGTTTCCAAACTCTAAAATACAATTTTTAAATTTAAATAAGAAAAAATGGTAGATAACATTTTATTAGTTGATACGTAGTTCGGAGTAAATGAAGGGAGACTAACTTCTCTGATTCAACTAGAATTTTATTTTTGACGACTATGGTTTCGTCGTAAAGTAGCATTATCATATCAAGGCAACATGATAATGTTGTCTTGCGACGAAATAAAGGTCGCAAAAATAAAAATTGTACATTACATATCAAGGCAAAATGATAATATTGCCTTGATGTGATTATGCTCTCTTAAGACGAAACCATAATTGTAAAAAAAAAACTTTTAGTGGAATCTGCCAAGCTAATCTTCCTTCACCTACGCCTAGTATGAACGGCCACTAGGTAACGCTTGCGACAGTATCTTTTGAAAGTAGCTCACCCAAAAATGAAAGGAAATATAATTTCTTTGACAGATGTGTCAACAATATCAATCCTCGTACCTAAAAATTGTCGTAGTATGGGGAGTGAAAAGTGTAGGTTGTAAAAAATATAGTATCACATTGATGACATTTTAAGTACGTAAAGTAAACCAATCGTACCCTTCGTCGGTAGATTGAATCATCTTGAGAACCGATAATATTTCGTTGTGCTGTATACTTACATCCACAAAAATGTTTTTTGGTACCATTTTTAAAACTGTAAACAAGGGGATTATGGATTACAGAAAATTAAATTTCAAGGCTTCTTAAAAATCAATGTGGAGATATCTCAAAATTGTAGTGAAATCTCTTTTTCCAAATGGAATCTTATAGCTGGGGACTGTGTGGATTCCAAGAGAGAGAGACAGAGTTCGAATACGAAATGGAGATCCCAGTTACAAACCTTGAAGATACCTCTGGAGAGCTAAATAAAAGCTATATGATTTTTTTGACACCAAAATTTCAAGAAAAGCTTTGCAGAAAGCATTGCAAGACCCCTTTCTCTTAATACGTGATTTTATTTCCCTTTACGACTCTAGGTGATCTCTAACCCCACTAATTGGTCTCTAAGTGTTTTTTTATTAATGCAGCGAAGAGGCTGACAAGAACCGAATTATATGTACTCGGAATATTGTCATGTATTTCATGATTCTAATGTTTACTTGAACGCTCCCGTCTGTTGGTGAAGATTATTCTGGGAAGCGCCCATTGGGAAATAAGGCGGGAGAATGTTAAGTCGCGGGAGCAGTGTTGGTGCATCAGCGGAGGTGGTAGAGGTGTTGGCGCGTTAAGGGTGCCTGTCTGTCTGTCTGGGTTACGGTGGCGGCCCGCGGATTCGCCACGTGCTGGGGGAGGGTGAGGAGACAGGTCATGGGAGGAGGTCGGCCCGCCGTCCGGGTGGAAGGTTCCTCTGGGCGTAGGGGGTGGGGGGGTTTGTTAGTGTGCGCGGTGGTAGGTCGAAGGTGTGGGGAGGGGGAGGTGAGGGTGGCGTAGGGAGAGGAGGAGAAAGGGTTCGGCGGGGCATGGAAGGGGTGGTCATGATGCATCGCTTGCTCCCGACGAACAGCCGAACCCCTTCCCCACGTTTCCCTTCCAGGAGGAGTCCGTGCGTGTTCACCGACAGCTTCATTCCCTCGGGTCAAAAGGGGGCGCGGGGTGGTGTGGGTGTGTGGCCAGAAAGGGTTGAATGAGGAAGAGCGCGCTAACAGATGGAAATGGGAGCGATGCCCGAGAAGTGTGGGTGAGGAGTGTTCTTTCGATTTAGCGAGTGGGAAGGATATAGTCTTGAGTCGTCGGAGGTGATCAACCCTCGGAACATGTACCGATCGCTGTTCAAGGAAAATGAATTTCTTTTCTGGAAAATCATTTAGTCTTCTCAGATCTGAATGGCATGTGTACTCGATAAAGGACAGAAATTCCGGTTCGGCAGGGTCATTTTGCTATTTAATTAGCACCTAGTATTGTGTGTCTGGAAGTTCATGCGTACGCTGCAGTGTTTCTTGTCGTTTAATTTTTGTCCAAAACTTAGTGTTTGTAAAATTAATAAATAAGAAAATTTTTCTTGCCAATTTGAACTGGATTTAAATTTGTATGCCCATGATTGTCTTGGTCATTCATTATTCCTCTATCTATCTTCCCCGCATTCTGCGGAATAAGTCGTATGGATGACAGTAGTTATGTATTGAATGGGAAATATCCCGACCAAGGATGAATACTTCTGATCTTTAAATAAATAGAAATAGTTTTAATATTAATCAATATTATTATTTGAGAATTATAGTAACCTGATTTGTTAAAAATTCTTCTAGCTTGTGATTGTTTCAAATTTTGTGTAAAAAATACATTTATTCGTGGTTTATCCAGGAACTCATTTTATTATGTCCATTTTACTTATGATATAGGGTAAAGCAGCAGCATATTAGTACTATATGAACATGCGACAGTTAAGTTTCGTTCTCAGAGTAAGTGGTACTTACGCGGGTCATCTACCAAAGGCTGGGGAAGGAAGAAAATGATTATTTAGTGAAAGACCAGTTTCGATTTAAAAAGGGGAGAGGTACGCGATGTGCCATGTGCAGTAATGAGGTGACCAATATAAAGAAATAGAAACACAACCAAGATTTTTTTCGCTTCTTAGATTTCGAGAAGGCATTCGACATAGCAAATTGGGTTGAGTTAATGAACGTGTCGCAGAAATAGGTGCAGAGTAAAGGATAAGTGACTTACCAGAAAATTGGTGACATTCCAGGCATCCGATAGAGCATCCGAATGGGAAATAATAGGCAGAGGGACAAGTCAGCGTTGTCCATTATCATCACTGATTTCCAACACAAACACGAAGAAAAAGGCGAAAGGAATGGGAAGGGCCGGAGGCATGAGTTAAAGTAGGCGGGAAATCATTAGATTTGTTAGCGGATGTGGATAAGCAAGCTTGAGCTAGCCAGTCGACCTAAGGATTGCAATTATTGCTCAGCACTTTTTAGGATCAGTAAATGGGTATATGATTGGAATAAACTATAAGAAAACCAGTAAAAAGCATTAACACGGCCGTGAAATCAATGATTAATATTATTACCCTAGGCCGTAGAGAACGAAGGTCCTTTAGATGAAGATAATTTTGAATAATCATTAAAGTTAAGGAACATAAGCTAGAAGAGGTAGCACAGTTCATCTATTGAGGGAGAAGATGGGAAAAGTAGTAAGGATATTGAAAGAATTGCATTAGATAAGAAGCTTTTTCGTGGAGGAGGAAATTGATGCAGACATTGATGAGTAAAACTGAAAAAAACAGGTCAATGTTTAATGTGGAGGATATACATATTTTCATGACTCAGAAACTTCGTCGCTGAGGCAAAATAATAATCATATACACATATGAGACTTTTTAAATGCGGGTGAGGAGAAGGTTTGTTAAAATGAAATGGAAAAATAAACAAAAAGTGCAATGCGTGAGGGGAAAGGAGGGAATGAGAAATTCGAAGAAGCCAGGATGCACTCATTGCTCAATGAAATTTGTATCTTTAAGTATTTAATCCAGAAAAGAATGTTAGGTAAGCAAGGTATTGGAATATAGTGAATGAACAGAGACATCATGTGGAGAAAAATATAATTTGTTATAAATAATTTTTGATGTGTATTTGTTTAAGCTAAAATTATTGACGTAGCTGTGCAATGTAATGGGAGGATATTTGTAGCAGAACTTCGCCAACTTAAGTTATTTCCTCTAGATTTGCACGGGAATAGTGCAAGGTTGGAAGGTGTGCAACATATTTAGAGGTTAAAAGTTTCTTTTAGTCCATTCTAACGTCCCGTGAATATTATTATGAAATTTATGTTGACAGCATCAAGGTTTTAGATACTGTATAAAACCTATTTGCTCTCGGGAATGTTATAACTGCTCACTCCTATCCAACTGTTGTATTCAAATTTTGTATTCCATGAAATTTGACGGACATTTATAAAATGATTATAATAATTTTTATTGTCATTATATTATAATTAAAGACGCATAACTTCATTTCGTTATATTAATATTTTAATCCTATGCTTGTGTCATAGCTGAGAACGATCGAACAGGAGTCGACGTAATATCATATCCTTATTTTCACAAGATAAAATCAACACGTCTGGGCAAATATGCTTAAACTTTGACCAATTACAAATTGTGTCGTTGCAGTCAGCCTGTGAGCTGGCTATCCTACATAATAGTCAGAACTTTTTGACAGCGAAACTTCATGGAGAAGGCCTATCTTTATTTGTCAGTCAGTTAATGGCATTCACTAAATATTTCTGAATATCATCTTTTACCACTTACATTTCTAATCTCAAATCGTGTGATGATGGGACCGGTTTGATGCAGTAAATTACTTTTTTTCAAGGCCTATTAATCATAATATTAGGTTATATTATGAAAAGTGTCTGAAATCAAACTCGTTCAAGCGTTATGTCATTCAAATCATTCGAGAGGAAACCTTTTCACGTTTTCAACTATGGCATGCTTAGTGCGGTCACATAATTTAGTTACTTGCTGTTGAGAAATACCGCGTTTCCTCAATTTCGCTTAGTTTTTTCCATATCAACCCCCGATTTCCAATATTTCTCCGCACTTGAATAGAGTAAGCCTTCATGAATGAGTTTACACAGTTTCAATCTAACAACCGATGTTGGTTTGGTTATATGAGCACTTATCGTTTTCCTGCGACGAGTGTTTGGTGGGAGAGAAGGAAAGAAAGAGCTCCAATAGATCTTACCCTTCGGACATTTCGTGCTGGTCGGCGAAACCAGCTAACGATTTCGCATCGGGGGAAACTTCAGACGTCATAGTCGTTAGAAGAAGCGCCATCCTCGTGAGAGGGTTTCCAAGGTGGGAGGGAGCGAAGAGAGCAAAAAGCGATTGGCAAGCTTGCGAGTTTAAGGTCTTCTTGAAGGATGGGGGGCGGGGAGTGAGCCCACTCTCCCCACGATTCATTTACCCCTGGAGGACGGGGTGGCCGTGGGCGGGCGGGAGGGAAGGGACTGGGGGGGTAGGGTAGTCGTTAGGGAGTGGGAGGAGTCGGGTCGGAAGGAGAGGGTGTTTGAAGGGTGATGCTGCATCCTTATTCCAGCTAAGGGTAAGGGAAAGAATGGAGACGTCTTTTTCGGAAGGGCGGTAATTGGATGCAGGAGGACGGGACGGTTTGTGATTTCTGTCGCGATGACAGTCGGTCGTTAAAGTCTCAGGCGTTTAAATGTCCCCGTAAGAGATCCGTCCGATTTTCTCTACACAAGCGACGAGCTCTATAATGGCTCGGGGTGTTGCAATTTCATGCATTTTCACTTCAATTGTGTGGCACGTACCCCCTTCCCCCTTTGTCTTCCCCTCACACTATTTGGTTTAGCAATGAATTCAATCATGCCGGATGAAGCATCTGTACTCTTCCGTTATATCGTGGTCGCCTTCCACTAGGGACATTTAGTAATTTATCCACATCGTTCTAAATTAATTGGATTACTATTACGACGAATTGATTTGAGGAAATAGTTGTTGAAAATTATTGCTTATGCTGAGGTTACTCGTTTAGAATAAGTGTATCTGCAAAAACTAACTTTTATTCTTAGCCATATCACTTAATTATCTTTCAGGGAATTTATGGTTACTGCGCGTGTATGTTGGTAGTATGGGAAATTTATTCATCGGTAAATAGACTAGATTAACGATTCCAATGATTAAGAACTGGTAAATAACCGAGAGAATTTGTATGTTTTAAGGAGAGTAATTATACTGTATTTTCCCGTGAGCAAAGTTTTTCTTTTATGTTTCATTTGATATTAAAAATGTAAACTTGCGATGCAGCTGTTCTTATTGGTATGTTTGCTATTAATTGGGAAAGGTTTTTAAGGATATATCGAATAATTGTTCTCATTACTTATTAAAAGGTGAAATCATTCTTGCAGAATGCATCGACAATTTTTTACTTAATTTTATTCATTTGACTAGACTGAAATTACGGATGAATTCAATATTTCTTATGATGAGGTGGAAAATGTTTCTGTATGGCAAAAGGAGGTCACATGTGAGTTTCGGTTAGTGTCACTGGAGGAATACAGGCTGATATGGTTCAAACATAACAAAATCTCAGAACTGGAAACTGTTCTGGTCGGATGTTTAACGGTTTTGTTATGATTAATAACAAAATCATATTGAGGCACTTATTTAATTTTGCGATAGTAAAATATCGATGCTAAATTTGTATCTCCTGGAATGTGCGTAGACAAATAAAATATTTAAATTATTAATACGTAACGACGTCTAGTTCGCGGTGGTCATTAATCCTTCATTCCTGCCGCGGTGATGTCGATCCTCTGGGCGCTTGCAGCTGGACGTGAGTTTGCTGCAACGCCACAGAGCTGTCTTTATTAGCACTCGGCGGAGAATTCGTGATTATAAATTTCTAAATCCGCCAGCCTCCTCGGACGTTTGAAAATTATGCGCAGGATCTTATTCCGCGTCATTCATTTCTCGTTTCTCACCGTGTGCCGCCTTCGTTTTTCTCCTCTTCGCATCCCCTTCGGAGGGACGCGTATTTTAAGGCGTGGAAGCCATCTTCTCGCGGCAGACACGTCCCGAGTCAAAAACCCGTGCCTTATTACCTATCTCCTTCCCCTGTCCACCTCCCCCGGACTCTTCCCTCAGCCCCTCCCCACTTGGCCCTCTCCGCCACCCCACCTCCTCAGCGAACGACCAACCACCTCTCCCGTGTACTTTCCGACGGTCGGAGATATGTAAGGTGGCAATTAAAGGATTTCCCTGTCGTTATTTTTCATTGGTCCTGCTCCCCAGCTCATTCCCCGTCTGTCGTTGGACCGAGGCAGGGGGGCGACATGGTGGGGGAGGGATGGGATGTGAGGGGTGGATAGGAAAGGCGAAGGTGACCAGAGTGGGAAAGTTGTAGCGGAAGGAGTTAGGAGGGGAGAGGGTTGTGGGGTGGGTGGGTGGAAGGTGGGCCAGGAAGGGCGGTGGGAGGAGTGAGAGAGAGAGAGAATAGGAAGGGGGTTGGGAAGGCGAGGAGAGGCGCTGTTGAGGAGGAATTTTTTTTATAAAAAGGAATTTTACACTCGAGAATGGGGGAGGATGCCAGTCGGGAATTAGGTGCGGGGTTGGTGGGGTCGAGCGTGGGATAGAGTGGGGGAGGAAATGGAGTCGAGAGGGTGGAGGAGGGGTGGGGGAGTAGGGGAATGAGGGGGGTTGAGAAGGGGAGGGGGTGAGGCTCTGGGGGCTTTTGTATGAAGTGACATTATTTACGACCTTACAGCTACAATGATTCTTGCTCGTCTCCATTTTGGTTCTCTGTCCGTATGTGTCCTTCGCCCTTCCTCTCTCCTTTCATCTCTCCTGCTTCTCTTTCTCTCCTCCCCTCCTCATCTTCATTCACTGACCGCTGAAAATTTCCCAGCTCTCTGGGCGTAAACCTAGCGCAGTCAAATGGATTCCTGGTCACAATTTATTTTTCTGTGGTTTTTAAGATCATATTCCGAAAATATATGTAGAAACAGTAACTGATCCTCGTTCAAGAGTGTTTGACGTCTTAAGGGAGCTCAAACTGAATTTTCATGGACCAATTAGACAAACCTAACCATCTTGGTATTATAAATTGTACCTCAATAATTCTAGTCTCTGGGAAAGTATCATTATCAACGAAAAATATTTTTTTTAACATTCTGATACTTATGTCCATATCTATAAGTATATCTCTGTGATCGCTGAAATTCTGAATGGGATCATTTTATTTTAGAAAATTTTATTACTCTCTTGGAACCATGATATTTGTTACACTTCTTCTTATACCCTCTTGGGATTGTGACTGTCTCGGATTAGAATAAGTGTGCACTGTCAGCATGGACTTAAAAATTTTTTCACTCACACTTTGTGGTTTAATTTTGCCACAAATAATTGAAGAAACAAAAATTGTTCCAGTAATGCAATACATATTAATAACTAAGTGTATTTAAATGTCCATTATGCGGAATATATTTTTAATAATTATCGTTTTAATTCGATACGCTTTGCATGGAAAGGGGGGCATTAATAGAAGGAGGGGGTGAGCCTGGATGGAAATACGCTGGAATAGTGTCCGAAGGATCAAGATTCGATTCCAGAAGACACCTCTGGTCACTCCTAGCTGTATGATTTTTCGGCTACGAAATTTTCTGGGAAGCCGCTGGCAATACATGGAAGGGAACTGACTCCTGCTTGCTGTGTGAATTCCACATTCCGTAGGGCTTAGTATTATGTGAGCTTTGTCCTCACTCATCAAACCAACCTTTAAATCGATTACTTTTTCTGTAGAAAAGGGAATGAATACTTCTAGGACTACAGGGAATAAACTGGAAAATTCTCACGACCGTAACTGCGATCCTTTTTTTCAGTTCTTCTACACTTTTTGAAATGATATATTTTGTTGACTATCCGATACACCTTTTTAATTTTCTAACTCACCCCACTCAAACGCCTTACAAATGCACAACTGGACCCATCCCTTTCCACCCTCGCACGGTGCCAATCATGCTGCGCCGGGCAGTGGTCGGTCGTGTTAAAACCCCATCCCGTGACGGCAATCGCTCCCTTTTCTCCGTCTCCGCCGCAAATATTCCTCGAGTAGTCGCTTCATAGAGTCGTCCCCAGACTTCCTCCCACGTCGCCCACTCCTCATCTTCACTTCCTCCGCTCACTCCTTATCTCATGCTCTCATCCCGACCCACCTTTCCCGGATCCTCCATCCGGCTCGAAAAAAATTCCCTCCGGGGCACCTACATACTTTATCTATGTATGTGTGAACGTACACATTTATATACATGCAAGTATGTATGTGTATATGTATATAGTGTGTGTATGTATTTGTATGTGTGTGTGTGTGGGTATGAAATGGGGACCCCCGGTAGAAGGAGGGAGCAAAGAAGGTACGGTGGCTCGCCATGACGTCACGCTGGGACAGATTTATGGAGTCTCGTGATTTACGAGACGGGAGTCGGTGCTAAGAAGCGGGATGCGGAGGGATAAGGTGTGGAGGAGGTGAAAAGGACGGGCGGTGGCTTGGGGAGGGGGTGACTGTAGGACGGGATGGGGGAAGGGGGGTGTCGGGATGCGGGGAGAAGGTGGGGGGATGGGGGTGTGTGCTTGAAGGAGTAGTAGTAAGGAACTGAAGGGGGCCGAGAGATGATGAGAGAATGGGTGGGTGGGGGCGTGTAGAAACGTCAGAATGGATCTGGGGGAGTGGATGGGGTGTGAGAGGAGGTTAAAGGAGTAGGCTTTGGATGAAGAGAGATGAATGTTTTTAAAGGGGAATGGGAGAGAATCGAGGGGGTGGGGGGGATGTTTCTGAGGTTCGGAAGGTTTCGGGGAGATGAGGAGGAGGATGAGGGATCGAAGGAATCTTTCTCCCCCCCCCCACCCGCTCCCCCGGTCCAAAGTCGGCTTATGGTAACTTCCCTCCCCCCCACCCAGTATTATTACTCCTTTCACTCTTCACCCGTCTCACCCTCTTTAAAATTTTCGGAATTCTGAGAATATTTCCGAATTTCGTCCTGATTTCACAAGTTCCCAACTCCTCCTCCGCCCTTGTCATCCCCTCAAGTTCTCTCTCGGGCGCGATTAATTTCGAAAGGTTCGGTCCGAGAGTATTCGTTCGATTGTGGCGTTTATTTTTCGACGGAGCTGGGAAAAAAGTGGACCTAATTAAATTAAAGAAGAAATTCAATGTGTACGTGTTTATAGAGGTGGTTTGTTCGCGATAAGATCTCCAAGGGGGTCGAGATGGATCGGATTTGCGTTCCTGGATTGAGTTACAAGTTGAGTTCACGTCCGTTACGAAATGATACCGGTGAGAAAATGTTTCGGGAAAACCGTGCGCTAAGGAAAATGAGGCTAAATGGCTAAAGCAGAACAATTTAAGAGGTAAGAGTATACGGTTGAGCCAAGCCTTGGGTTCTCTTCTCAAAACTATATCGATACTCCTGCATCGATTTTTAATACAATTATGATACTGAATATGAAGCAAGTTTTAGACAGAAAGTGTTTCATATCTGTATTTATAGGTTGTCTAAATCACCTGTCAGGCTTTCGACTGATGACAGCGATATGCCTATGCGTAACATTCAGAAAATGCTTTCCTACCGTTTATTTTGAGTACTAAAAAAACGTAAAGTACGATTTGTGCCGGTCATAATGAAATGAAAATAATGTCATTGGATGTCATAATTTACATTCAAGCTTCTTATACATTTATTTATTGAAGAATTTATCGTTGCAATTAGGCAATTCCCCTGGGGGCAACGGTCAAGTCTGGTCAGCTGTAACTCATGGCTGGACATGCATGTATCACAAGAAGAACAGATAGACAGAAACTCTTTTTGCAACGACACTTAAAGGATTATCAAAAACATTATTACATTTACTATCATCCGTGGGCTAGATTAACACCATTCGAGAACATACTATGCACCGTCCATCGCCACACTACGTCCATTATCACGTACTCTTCAATTTCATATACCGTTCAAAATCGCGCCCCGTTAACACAGCTTTTGAAATACAACTTGTAATGCCATCCACATTACATACAAACAATATTTTAATAGGCACAAGAGTGCCACTAAGTGCACATGTTACATGTGACCTTTGTGACAATACATTCAAAATCATAGAACTGAAATGGTTAGCAACACGAATAGTGTGATATTTAACTTGTGCACATGATATTAAAATTCAAACTTATCGAGGAATTTTTTTTGTACCTTCAGTTCCAATTTATTTTATTGCCCTACCACGATAAACTCTGAATTTTTGCACATGTGTTTTGTGGAGAGTAATGGTGGGAAGTTTACTGATGAACGAAATTTTATCATATAAATGAAATAAGTATACGTTGAACCCGATGACTGATTTCATTCAAACCAAACTCATTCCATTTTCATGTTTTATTCGCAGATTAAATGGAAGAAATGATGACGCACCGTATCGGCCGAAAACAGTCATTCTCCAGCAAGATAGCAGCTAGAGGTAAGTAAATGCGATTTGTTAGGTAATAATTGTTTGCTTTATTTTGATCAATGAATTTCTCATTCATGAAATCTTTGTTATTTTGGGTTGATCTCAGCTCCTCGCAAACAATTTTTTTTACTGGAGCACCAGAAAATATACTTCCGCCAACGACTGCGGCTGCAGAAGAAAAATGATCAACGCGTAAAATAGTCATTGGAATCGCCTTGATAAGGAGTGAAAATTGCGGCGAAATACTTTTCAAAATAGTTCGTAATATTTAATCTATTGCTCGAAAACTATTCGGAGTGAGGGCGGGAGAGGGAGGGCTCATTCTCGACTAATTCAACAGTGTAATAAACATTCTCCTTGACCAATATTCGAACAGTCTCTCGATTTTTGTCTGGTTTTTGAAAATATCCAAATTTTTAAATTTATTACAAGCGTCTTCTATTTAAGTGCAAGTATTTTATTGTTAGTCTGAATGCAGTGAAATTTTATTTTCATGGTAATGAGTATATTCATCTTAATTTTGTCTTAAAACATTTTATAATATTAAATATCTTCCGAAAGTCATTTTAACCAGTGACGAAAGGAGTGCAAAGAAAAGTAAGCGTCGAGTGCGCAGTAACACGCTGAAAATGGGTCTACGATCTTGTTATCCCTCGAAAAAATCAAGTAGGTCGTCTTGAAATTTTGCCGCACAGCGAGGAGAAGGGAGACCAGTCTTTGTTGAAAGCATTTTCCTCGCTGGTTGGTTACCAAGCGACAGGGAGTGTGGGAAAACGCCAGTAAATTTTAGCCCTTCAGACGGTTGGATACTCACAATGGCCGCTCATGCATTACGAATTTCTATGCGTCTTTTCCAATTCCATTCCAGCCTTTTCTTGGTTTATTCCTTTCCATCCGACGTTCCTTATTTGCGCCATCGAACGCATTATGGTCCCGCCCCGAAAATGTAGATTGTATTATACATGCCTCCATGTACGTAATGCTGCTCCGCAGTGCATTCACTTGACTCCTTCACTGACATTGCGCTGAAATTTACGGTGGCTTCTGGATTCATTTCCTACATGTATATTTCATTTCAGCTGAGTTTTCCAAGATAAAAGTCTCCATGCAAATTCCAAATCACGTGGATTAAAATGTTTCTCAAGTGTTTTCTTCGATTTGGATGAAGTTAAAAATGTTCATAAGTATTTCCTGGAAACATCGCTGTAGCATAATAATTGATCAGTGCAAATATTAAATATTTTGTTACCTATTTTCAAATATAAACTCGCTCATATTATTAATCACCACTAATTTGATCACGTAATCGCCCCTGCATCGTTGAATTTGATTTTTTATGACTCCACACCGTACCCAAAAGCTAATCTTTCTTGAATTAATAAAAATATTGTTGCTGTTGTGTCTCATTTTTCTATTATAAAAACCATAAACACAGTAATCAACCCGAAGGTCGGTTTAGTAGGTGATGGTAGAGCTCACCCATGTACCAAGCCCGACGGCGTGTGAATATTCACACATCAGGGTAGGGGGGCCAGTTCCTTTCCCTGTGCCGGTTATGGTTTCCCAGGAAGATCTGGTACCCGAAAAATCAACTAGCTTGGGTGGAGCTGCAGGTGCCCAAAGTGCCTTGCCCGGGAATCGAACCCGGGACCCTTTGGCCAGTCCAACGCTCTACCCGCTAGACCACCGCGACCCGACGGTTATACGGTTT